>JAMKQA010023281.1:0-10131 GCA_024699735.1 Posidonia australis
GGTTTGTCTGTGCTTGCATATATAGGTCACAGGAATATCAGGATAGCTTCCTTGGGTCATTGTTTACTGTATTAAACAAAGTTGTAAACATTTTTCCTTGTATTCCATTACATTGAGTTTGTAACTTCTTTTTAGATACTTGTAATAGGGTGTAACGTAATGTTACAAAGAATCTGTAATTTCCCTATCTGGAATTGTAATAGTTTGAGAAGTAGATCCCCAAAGGAGGTTGAACCACGTCGTCAGGAACACACCATTTATACACTGCCTTTTCCAACATGTCAGCTACTACCATGTACACAACTCAAGTAAATAGTTCTATGGGCCAACATGTGTTTCTATTCAACACCCTAACTTCGTACAAAGGTCAATCTATTGAAAGAGGAGGTGAAGGAGGAGAAGAGATGAGCTATTCGCAATCAATGAACTCCCCATTAATGGCAAACCTACATCAAGCCTCTAAAGGAGTCACAAGTCAAGCCCACAAGTTCATGACCCATCATAATTTCTCTAATTCCCAAGTTCCATTCAGGCATGGACCTCCTTTCTTAAACTCTCACTAGGGCCCAATAGCTACACCTCCTATGGGAAATACCTATACAACACTACCAAGCCCAACAGTAAATTTCCCAGTACAAGGCTTGTTCACACAGTCTTCTACATCATATCCTGCTATTCCATGAGGATGTGGTTTTTTGGGGTTGATGAAGATCATCATTGTTTCGTTTTCACCAACTAACAAGATGCCTTATGGGAGATGGTGGTTAATTTGTTGATGTAGGTTCTCGATTCACTTGGTCGACAACATGATGTTGCCCAGTGGCTTCCTCATACTTATGTAGTATCCTTCCCTTCAAAACAAACAAAAAACAAAACAAAAGAGAATATCTAGATTAGTCTAAGTGTAGTATATGAAATCAAAGAGAAATAGTAAATAACAAAGCAAACGAATTTAATACTAATTAGGAGGTTATTCCCGTATGCATATGTCATGGGCTATACTATGTCATGCATTGGATTATGTTAATAAAAGAAAATGCATAGATTGGAAGAATAATCCTTTCACCCTCATATGCTATGGAGTGGATGAGGAAGAGGAGGCCTAATAGAGCTTCGGAATGCACTTTGGCTATTAGATAGGATGATCTCTGGGATCTAGGTTGTCACGATGGCCTTGTGCAGAGTGGGGCTAAAATCAAGGATCTCTCTCCTCTCTCAAAGTTTCAAACTGGCTCCTAGGGTTTTGACAATGCCTCCCCTCAAGCTCTTGACCTAGGGAGTCTATTTATAGAGTTTGGCGACTCTAGATTTCGTCAATGACGAGTGGAAGATCAATGACTAGGATCAAACTTGCAAATATAATAGAAAATCTCTTATTAGATATCGTCGCCTATGTAACAGGCAACAGAATCTCCGAGTTGCCTCCCATATAGGTAATGAATCAACAGTAAGCTGTCATGAAATCTACCACATCAGCTAGTCACCTCTTCCCATGGCGTTGAGAAACTAAAGGGGAATAATATTGAAAATCAAGATCCCAAAATATCCTCATGCAAATATATTAACGGATAATGATCAAATCAACAATTTAAAATCGCATTTGTAATAGAAAGATTTCAAATAAATTCCAAATTCAATTTTAAACTTAAAAGTTAGGTAAATCAAATTTGAAAATTTCAAATCTTTAATAAGTACGAAAATATCTTTTAAAATAAAGGATAAATCAATCGTAACATAGATTGGCAATCACTAGATATTCTGGATATTATCTTCAGTTTTAGCATAATCTTGAATTAAATATAAGCTATAACATTAAAATGTGATAACTATTTAGTCCAGATGAAGGTGAGAGATAATATTGTTGAAACTATTCAGGATTGGCAAAATTATCGGTCTATCTATTCCTACAGACGTGCTACAATTGGCTTTCTTCCCAGGATAATTTGTTGGCACATTTCGGTGGAGCGCTACAACAGAAGATTTTCTATGAAATATAAGAAATGGCAACAAGTGGTACATCATATTATCTCTAATAGTAATCTCACACTATCCAATCAGAAGTTTATTGCTTGGGGTGGTTCTACATATCTATTATCTTTTGCTGGTTTTAGTGTGCATTCCAAATGCTTGATTGTGAAATGGAATCCTCCAATTTTGGGATTGAAGGCTAATGTCGATGGTGCTTTGTCCCAAGAGGGTGCTAGTGGTGGTGGCCTCGTGCGTGACCATAACGGTGGCGTGAGGCTAGGTTTCTCTTTTTCTATGGGAATATTACCAATAATGAGGCAAAGGTTCGAGCTCTCTAGGATATGCTAATCTTGTGTGATTACTGTGGTATTCAAGTCAACGAAGTGCAATCCAACTCCTTATAGGTGGTGTAGATGTTGAATGGGAAAATTGCTATTAACTAGAAATGTGCTCATTGGTGCAGATTAATCAGGAAGAGGTTTCAAGTAACCTTTACGCATGTATACAGAGAAGGAAATATGGTTGCTGATCTCTTAGCTAAAGAATGAGTGAAGTCCAAGGTGAACAAGATTTTTAATTGTTATTCTCTTCTTCCAAAAGGGCTTCGAGGGAGCTGTAATCTAGATAGATGGGGTCTTCCTAATCTCTGTATTAGAGGGAGCACTAGGTAGCTTTTTTCTCCTCTTCTTTTTTCCAATAGCATGGATTTTGGAGAGGAGTTCTTTTTAGGCTAACCTCGAGGCCAATTGATTGAAAGGCCGGTATCCTCTTATTGAGGTGTATCATTATATTTGTCTGCTCTCAATCACTAATAAAAATAATCTTTGCCCCAAAAAACAAAAACACTAGTTTTAAAAAAAATGTGATAACTTATCATAAAAGCTCATTTTTTGGTAAAAATAAAGATAGATACTCATAATTATCAAGTCATTCAAATTTCAATAATTGTTTTGGAATTATTTAGCATTTATAATGATTTATACGATATGCATATATATTTATATGGTGGAAAATCATAGAAATTATAATAATTATGGGAAAAAATAAGGAAAATATTTATAAATATCCTATATATCATATTAAGGTTCAAGATGACAAATTATATAAAAAATATATGCCAGGATAATCGTCACCTTAATATGATATATAGGCAGCGACTAGTGATGTCGCCTGCTTTATAAGCAACATCCTAGTCATTTACGTTTACCCCCTGTCTTTTATCCTATTCTCTAAGATCTTTCAAAAATCTGGAAATACTTCAGAATCCCATGAAATCATAAAAACATATTCTTTATGTTCAAAATACTCAGATCTACCACTAATTTGAGTAAAGTGGGAGTGTTAGCTCTACCACAGTTGAGAATTAGCACCGAAAATGGTCAAGGGGTTCGAACTTGCCACTAGTTCGAGAGTGCTAGCTCTGCCATATCTAACACCCTTAAAACAAGTAAAACCATAAATGTTTTTAAAGAAGTCATAGAAAATTTGGAAAATATATTATAATTCCTTAGTCATGTGATATGGGACGCCTCAAAGGGTCCTATCCAATATGGACTAACAGAAATGCAAAAATTGGATATCTACAGATGTCCCACCTTGGAGTTGATCTTGAAACAAAATTGGCTCCAAGGTAAGATGGATATCCCCATTAAGCATTTCTTGAAATAAGGAGCTCACTCTTAAGTAATCCACCATAAGGTTTCAAAACGAAAAGACCACCTATTGGTTTCGGGACAAGGTCGCACAGCCAAAAAGGTGGAACCCACCTGGTTTCAAGAGATTGTCCATAGGCAAGTGATGGGAAGGAGAACTGACTCAATTTCAGGACATGGTCACACAACCGAGTGGTTTGATTAAACTAAGAGTGCTTTCATATTGAAGGCTCAGGCATGGAAGGGTCAAGTCGGTTTCAGAGCAATGTTTCGTAGTTGTTGTCGAGACCATGTCAACCATGTAGAGTAAGACTTCAAGACCATCTCAACCAAGTACAGTGACACTTCAATGAGGCAGAACTAAGGTAAATAAAGAGATAATTGTTGTGGCTTCTTGTTTGAGAGTTTACTCAGATAGGAATAAAAGAAGATAGGTTTGATTTTATTAGGCTTTAGGAGGATTATACATTCTAAGGGTTTCTAACACTCTTGATGAACATTGCTTCGTCATCGCTCCACTTCCAATATATGGTTCCTAAATGCGTGGATGCATGATTCAAGTAAACAATTGCAAAATGCAAAGTCAACATTCAATTCAATGAATGATCCATATGGCAGGTTAGGCTGGTAGGGTATAGGTGATCCCTAATCATATAGACATATGCAAGATGCATGGATGCAATTCATTGTGATCAAGTGTTTTCCATATTTGAGTGTGACTAACACTCTCGGGAAAGGACTGTCGTCTCACAACTCGATTTGGTAAGTAAAGGAGTTCTATGAATAAAGAACTGGGTGAAGGAGTGAACCCTTCCTTTGCCAAACCAGAGTTTGCCTTCTAGTCAGAGCTGTGTGTCTGTGTACACAGTAGGGACTCCAAAGACGGGAGTCTATTCTCGGTAGGACATTGTGTTGTGCCATTGTGGGACTTGATGTAGCCTCACAGTGGAGCTTGATGTACTAACACGTGATGGGGTTTAAACCTGCACACTCAATAGCATGTTAGTAATCCAAAGCATACCTTTCCCTACCTCTGAAGGATTGGCTAAGTTTCCCAGGAAAAGTACTATAGTGTTATCCTTGCTCCCCTATATCTAATATTAGGTGGAAGGAATTAGTCTTGGCCTCAGCTGAGAGATGGAAAACCAGAGCCTAGTGGACGTCGATGGTGAGTCATCAGTAGATGCCCTAAAGATCATTGTTGGGCAACATCTCTGTGGAGAAAACGCACCCAAGTCATGGTGGCACGCTTGAGTAGGACGTCTAACTCTAAAACCTGGTTGATAGATTGTTGCATCACTAGCTAGACTAATTCATGTTTCCTTAGTATGTTTTCACTTGTAGGTAAGGTGGATGGCACTACTTTTTTTTTTTTTTGGGTTTTTTTATTTTTTTTGAATTTTTGAATTTTCTGATTTTTTTTATTGATGATTGATGATAAATGTAGTCACAACTCTCCCTCTTATGTATTTAGCATTACCACCTTATTTTATCCAAGGTGAGAGAGTTGTCCCTTTTACCATGCCTTGGCCTTTTGAGACCTTAGGACTTTGTACAGGCCTTAATTGATCATTGTCTCCCTAATTTACTCAGTCCTTGAGGCTATAAGGCTACTAGTCCCTTACCTATGAGTGGAAGAGTGGGGGAGACTTAAGGTTCAATAGGCTCTCAGCATCGGTTATAACTTTTGTGTCGCTCACTA
The DNA here is from genome assembly GCA_024699735.1 of Posidonia australis. NCBI lineage: Eukaryota > Viridiplantae > Streptophyta > Magnoliopsida > Alismatales > Posidoniaceae > Posidonia > Posidonia australis. The sequence continues at coordinate 5,323 of JAMKQA010023281.1, forward strand.
GTGGTTGGTCCTAATGCGCCTATAGCTTACCTAGGTATTTTGGCTTTTTCACTTTTCTTTTTCTTTTTTTCTTTCTTTTTGGGGTTCCCCTCTTGGATTATCTTTCTATAGATGCCCACCCATCACTACCTTCTCCGACTTATGCTATGACAGCACATCTATTCATTTGTCAGTTGTCTTACTCCATTCTGAGTACTCGCCCATCATTGCCTTCTCGAACTTATACTATGACAGTGTACCCAACTTTTTGTGCTCTCCTTTATTTTGGGTGCTTTTCTAGGTTATCTAGTTTAGGTGTGCACCTCCATCACTGCCTTCTCAGACTTATGCTAGGAGGCCACGCTGTACAGGGCGAGCAACTTACATGATATGCCTAAGCTCTGAGCCTGCTTTGCTCTTATCTCCCTGTGCAAAGTGTATGTGAGTGTAGGATAAGGTTGAGGTTACCCTAGTTGCTCAGCTTCTTTTCTTTTTTGGGAGACAATTCCCTTCCTTAGCTGGTACTAGGACTTGGGTCCTCTTTAGGCTTTTAGCATGTTGAATGAAGGTTGTACTTCTAGAGTAAGTGCAACTTCCATGGATCTAAGGAGATCTTCAGGTTGTCCTACCCATTGGGTGGATCTTCCCTGGGTCTTACAGTCACTACATAGGAACCTTAGATAATATGTTGGCAACTTTGCTTAATATTCTAAGGTGTTGGGCATGGCCTACACACATCAATCATTGTTATTGTTTTTTATTGCTATTTTTGTAACACTCATAAAATCATTTTCTAATTATTTACATTATAATGAATTTATTCTTGGATTGGTGTTACTGTTTTGAGGTCTGTCCTTTATTCGGTGTGCTTGAGAGTCGACGAAGGTGTGTGGTGACATGCAGTGACAAGTGGAGCTTTGGTGAGGTGTTCTTGAGGTCGTCAAGTGGTTGTGGACGCGTGGAGTTACCCAAGTTGGCCGGAGATCAGATTGGATCACTAGAGAGCTTGTTTGAGGTACGCACCTCCAACCAATGTATAGAAAGTATGAAATTGGTAGAAAATGATAGGAATGCATGAAATCTAGGTAAATTTATATTCCTAGAATTTATTATGATTTTATGAGAATTTATGGAGGTATTTAGGAGTATTAATGGTGGTTGTTGTATTTTGGGTCTTTTTGACCCTTCTACCATTGCGAATTTATATCTTGATGCATGGTGAATTGATTTTGGTTTTGTTTGTTGAGATTTGGAGTAGACTTGAGAGTCTACATCTTATGCTTTATGTGAGATTTTTGATGCTTCTTTTGGGGGTCCGATCATAGGTCCTACTTTAGGCGATTTCGAATGTTTAGGTTTTGAGCAGTTTTATGGTTTCGTAGAAAATTGTATACCGAACCATTTCAGTATGCCATTTTGCTGTCAATTTTGGTCCTCTGGTCAAACTCCGATCATCTAATTTTGGACAGTAGACTAAATCAGTGGATTTTGATTGACCGAATGATTTTTAGTATGTCGATTTTGACCATGAGTGTTGATCGTTGACCTATGTTGGTCGACCAATCCAAATCGGTCTACTGATCCAGTGATTTTCAGCATACCGAACCTATTTGGGCATGCCAAATCAAGGTCCAACTATTTTTATAAAATGTGTTTTACATGGGTTCTCGAATTGGTTCATGTTGTCCATGTGAGATGGATTGTGGGCCGTTAGTGGTGGTCCCATGGGACACCTGATGTGCCGTTTTACTATGGTTTTAAAGGAATTTCCCAAGATATAAAATGGTTTCGGAAATGATTTCAAAGAGACAGTTAGTCCGTTTTGGAAAATGGTTTTCCTAGTTTTCTATGTGCGAGCTGAGACAACGTGGGACCTTGTCGTCGAAACTAGGGAATGTGACGACATTCTCGGGTGGTCGGGCATGTCTCCCTGGTTGAGGTCGAGGTCGAGATACTTGAGGCTGAGGGTATTTTGGTCTTAGAGGTATAAGACTCCCTGACTATCATCTCGAGGCTAGGATTGTGGTCCATTGGTTGAGGTGTCTTCTGGCATGATGGGGAGGTATGATACTCCTACTGTTGTTGTGAGCACTAAGGTTCGGGTATTGTCTGGTGTGGAGGTATTACACTCCCTTGTAAGTACCTTGTGGAGGACGCCGTGAGGAGGCGTATCCTGTGGTGGCTAGTGCGGATGGAACACATGCCTCGCAGCTGGTATCATCCTGAGAGACAAGACTACCTTCTTAGAAATGGGTTGACCTTGTGAGAGTTCTCTAGAGAGGGAGAATCATGGGATGGTGAACGCTCCTACATAAGGTGGCTATCATCGTGGCAATGCAGACGCCATTGATCGTGCATTGGTGGACTATGTGTGGCCAAAGTTTGGTTGGCGAGTGCTGGGCTTCCTGACTCATTGTGTGTAGTTTTGGCCATTGAAGGCCTCGTTTGTGGTTTTGGGCTAATAGATCCCCCATTGTTGTTTTGGCCGGTGTGGGCCTGGTTTTATGGGATTTCATAGAAAATGATTGCGAAATGAATTTAGAAGGAAATTTAATATAGTTTTGTTTTCTACAATTTTGTGGGGTGCGTGTTGGGTGACTTTTGTCACTCACACTTTCCTCGTGTTTTTGGGTTGCAGGTGCTAGCATGTAAAGGGTTTAGCATAGTGCATATAGTCTGGAGTCTCATGGCCGCACACGTAGGTTCTTGGTAGTTGATATTTTCTGTTTAGCATTTAATTTCTTGTAATTTAATTTGTTTTAAATTATTATGGGAAATTTGGGGCATGACAGATATGGTATCAGAGCTCCATGGTCACTAGATTACACTAGCCTAGCGCTATACCTATGGTGTCTGGTCTAGAGACTCCATAGGTTTTGCATGCATAATAGAGTCTGCACCTGATTTTCTTCATGGTTTTCTGGTTATTCCTTTGTCTGTGGTGTAGGTGTTTTACCTTTCTCCTTGCAGGTTGCCTCCTCGTGGTCGTAAGGGCAAGGTCCCTATCGAGGAGATCGAGTCTCGAGAGGACGTAGGCAAATGCAAGGCAGTTCGTGCTGAACTGAGGAGTTTGGCACACGAGATCTCTCATGTGTTCAACAAGAGTAGTGTTAGTGAGTCGTCAGGTGACCTGTGGCTGAGCTAGCTCACGAAGCCTCGTCCGCCATCATTCATGGGCAAAGTTGGTGCTGAGGAGAGTGAGGCCTGGCTGGAGAATTAAATATAAGCTATTTTGGATATTAACACAGATTGACAATCATCTAGATATTTTGGATATTATCTTTATTTTTAGCATTATCTTGAATTAAATATAAGCTATAACATTAAAATGTGATATCTTATCATAAAAGCTTATTTTTGGTAAAAATAAATATAAGCACTCTTAATTATCAAGTCATCCGAATTTCAATAATTTTCTGGAATTATTTGGCATTTATAATGATTTATATGATATGCATATAAATTTAAACGGTGGAAAATCATAGAAATTATAATAATTATGGGAAAAAATCAGCATAATATTTATAAATATCCCATATATCATATTAAGGTCCAGGATGATAAATTATGAGAGATATATGACAGGATACTCGTCGCCTTAACAAGCAGAGTCCATAATCTCGTCGCCTATTTAAGTGGCGACTAGTGATATCGCTTGCTATATAGGCAACATCCTAGGCATTTACGTTTTACTCCTTATCTTTTATCTTATCCACTGAGATCTTTCAAAAATCTAGAAATACTTCAGAAATCCCATGAAATCATGAAAAACATATTGTTTAGGTTCAAAATACTTAGATTTGCCACTAATTGGAGTAAGGCGGGAGTGTCAGCTCTACCATAGTTGAGAACTCACATCGAAAATGTTCAAGGGATTTGTACTTGTCATTAGTTCAAGCGCACTAGCTTTGCCACAACTAGCACCCATAAAACAAGTAAAACCATAAATGTTCTTAAAGAAGTCATAGAAAATCTAGAAAATATGTTATAATTCCTTAACCATGTGATCTAGGACACCTCAAAGGTTCCTATCCTAGATGGACTCTTGGAAATGCAAAAATGGGATATCTACATTCTAGTCTACCCCTCTATCAACCAAGCTCCATAATCCCCACTAAGCTACCACTCACAATACTACCTAAAGGCAAGATAGCCGCTGTCATCCTACCACACTCTCACTCAGTCCTTACCCTTCTCTCCACAATATGGTACCCCTCTACAGCAGTAGTTTCCACAATTCCAAGGGTACCGAGGCTATGGGTAGTCAGTCACTCCAAGGTTGGATGTTAATAGAATGGCCTTAGATGTGCTAGCAGAAATGGGAGCAATCTCTAAAGCACCAGTCGACTTTGACACTTCAAGTTTCCCACCTTTTTGTCTGTTGCTTGGAATCAAGATGCCTAAGATGTAGGAGTACGATGGGACAGGCGATCCAAGCAGTCATGCAACTATCTTCACTATGGATGCCCTACCTTACCAACATGATAATAGGCTAACTGTCTACCTCTTCCTCAAAACCCTCAAAGGAGAGGCACTGAGGTGGTTCAACATGCTCACAGCCTATAACCTTAGTGACTTCAAGCTTGTACTGGAGAAATTTCAACATTAGTATGTGTAACCATGCCGGCGAGAAGATTCCGCAAATGAATGCGAAATCGGACAGCAAATCACGTCGAAAAACACAAAACAAATGGAGTCGCCACCTAATCTATTATGGAAGACAAGGAAAACCATACATGAAAAATCATGCAAAAAACAACAAAGACAAGTCTACGAAATAACCAGAATGCGGGTAAGGATCCCTGTTAAGCACGAGGAAGGTGTTAGGCA
>JAMKQA010023282.1:0-10640 GCA_024699735.1 Posidonia australis
CCATCGCTCTTGATGCCGGTATGTATTTTTTTGAATTCATGTTTAGACACTCTAAATCTTTTTCACGTTATAATATTTATGAAAATAAGCACAAATGAATAATCATCAAAATTAATGTTAATATTTCTAACATGTTCTAATCAAACTCGATCAAAACAACTATGTCCTACGATGTGCCTTATTTTCGGTCATTCTTCACGACTATGCTTTAATGAGATATGCTATAGACACTTTTCCCAAATCATTTGCTACCTCTCTGACAGAGTTGGATGCAGAAGTAACTTCCGCCACCAATGCCACGGCTTCTTCCTAGCACAAACAAGAACAACTTCTGTTAGGTTGGTTATTGGCCTCAATCTCTAAAGCTCTTCTCCCAGGAGTTGCTCCTTATACAACCTCTTGTGAGGTTTGCTCTTGAATGTATTTTTACATCTCGTACTCATGTGCATCTTCTTCAACTTCGGTTTGGGCTTCAAACCATGAAAAAGGGTACCCAGTCCATGACAGACTGTATTTCTCATGTTATTTCTATTGCAAATGATTTATCTATTGCTCACTCTTCTATTTTCATTCAACAGCTTTGTCCCTTTATTTTGGGCTTTGGGCTAACTTGGACCAAAATAGGAGAATTTTGTTGTTTCTTTGACTACAAAGTCTAAATGTTTGAGTATTGAGGATGTGTAGGTTTTTTATTCAACTATGAAATCTAAATGTCTAGTCAAGCACATCAACTTGAATCTGTCTTGCTTGCCAATCATGCCATTAGAGCCCCTTTTCATGGTGATCACTTTGGTGGTCGTACTGGCCGCCCTTACAACAACTTTGGCAGAGGGCAAGGTGGGTTTCAAAGAGGTAAGACTAGGATCCCATCCAATCGGAATGGGTCCAACTACTCTATGGACTGTCAGATCTACAACCACGCTAGTCACTCTACATTGAATTGATTTCGACACCTTGATACTCAAGCATTTGCTCTCACCTGTAGGCTACCATCGACACATTATGTTGCTTCAAATAACAACACGGGCAATGGGTCTTGGTATCTTGATTCGAGTGCCATTCATCATGCTACTAATGACATGTATAATCTAGCTGTGAGCACCCGCTATACTAGTAATAACTCTCTTATTGTGAGTAATGGTATTGGTATTCTGATTAAAAATCTCGATTCATCTACCATTCCAACTGAACAAGGTAAGACTTATCTTTGTGACACTCTTTTGCTTCCTTCCATTCAAAAAAACTTGTTCTCCATCAAATGTTTCTATATCGATAATCATGTTGTTTTCATGTTTGATGGTCATATCTTTTGTATTAAGAAACGTGTCATGAACAAGCTTCTTCTTCAAAGACAAACTAAAGAGGGCCTTTACAATTTCAACTCTTCTTCCGCATCTTTGTCTCTTTCTCAACCATCCTTTTGTGCATCTTCTATTGTTCCTCAAGCTTCCTTAGCAGTTCAGGCCTCTACTAGGCTGTGGAATGACAGATTGCACCACCCTAATCCCAAGACCACCAAATCTATTCTCAAACATTATGATCTTCCTTTAACTTCTTCTACTCTTTCATTATGTAATGCTTGGAAACTAAGAAAAACTCACAAGATTCCTTGTTTCTCAAGCACCAATATTATCACAAAGCCTCTAGAATTAATTTTAAGTGATACATGGGGCCCTTCACCTATTTCCTCTATGCATAGATACAAATATTACATTCATTTTATGAATACTTATTCCAAATACACATGAATATTTTCTTTAAAATAAAATTTTGATGCTCTACCTACTTGCATCAAATTCCATGTCAGTATTGAGAAACGATTGAGTCACAAAATAATTATTTTTCAGCATAACAATGGTGGTGAATATGTAGCTTTCAAAAATAATTCACATGCACATGGTATTACTATACATTTTTCATGTCCTCATACTCGGAAACAAAATGAGACTTTTGAATAAAAGCACAAACATTTTGTTAACACAGGCCTCACACTTCTAGCCAATTCAAAATTGGCCAAGTCTTTTTGGGTAGACGCTTTTCTTACTTCAACTTTTCTTATCGATGAGAATCCTCTAAGGCTATTGGGTCACAAGAGCCCACTTGAAACTCTATTTGGCCTTTCTCTTGAATATTCCTGGCTTAAGATTTTTGATAGCACATGTTTTTCCAACCTTAGACCATATAATTCAAATAAATTTCATTTTCGTTCTCTTCCTTGTATCTTTGTGGACTATTCTTCTGAACATAAGGGTTATTGTTGTTATCACCCTCTTACTTCTCGCTCCCCCCACCTTCGCATAGCTAAGTCGCTACTCGTTCCATCATTCTTGCGGTGTCGGGTCACTTCATCCTTGTTGCAACATCGACGTCGCCAACACCTCCTCCCTAACTTACGATAAGCTACGTCTTTCTCACCGCCAACCCCCTACTCTCCTTCCTTTGTCTCGCTACTTACTCTATCTCCATCGCGACGCTAATGTCATTGACACCCTCTCTCTAACCTCCGGTGCTACCTTCCTCTCCAACGTTGTCGATTTATTTTTTCTTTTTCTATGGATTCATGAATCCTTGTTATCCTTTTTATTTAGATAATCAACTTCTATCTCTCTCTCTCTCTCTCTCTGAATCAACTATAAAGCTTGTTAAAACTTAGCTCCGTAATAAAATAGAAGAAACATTTCTTGTAGATTGTTTAGTTGTTTATATTGGAAAAGAAATTATCAAGAACATTAGTACTACTACCTTCATTGAAGATTTCATTAATATGAATGAGCAAAGGGCTCAATTTTAAGTGAAGGCTTAAGTTAGTTCAGATTTATAGTTTTATTTTTTGTAAATATCTATGTTAGGATATATTTTTGGATATTTTATCAAAATTTAAAATTTCTTTTTATATTTACTTTTGTAAATATCCGTATTTTCAAACAATTAAATATATATTTGGATATTATATTTAATAACATATATAATACAAAATTTAATTCGTAACTCCACCACTCTCTCCACTCCAACACGAAAAAGAAAAACCATAATATATAATTGACGTGGACACGTCCTGTACGATAGCAAGACATGTAAGCTATAGATAGAGAAAGATTTGTTTTTATTTCTGTTTGTTTGGAATCGGGTTGACTTTTGTGGATGCCCAAAATGGGGAAAAAGGGGCAGATCCGTGGGGCACCGCAGCTTGGATTATAATTAGACTGCTTGATTAATGCTAAGAATATTCCATGCTGTGTTTTACTGTTTCGTTTCTTAAGTCTAGAACCACAAACTGGGCTGGATCCTGTTTTTAATCGTTAAAAGTATTTACAAATATATATATATATATATTTTACTTAAAATTGAGAAGGTTAATATATAAAAATAAAAAGGCATCCTGTTTCTTTGCAAATTTAATTTAAAAATAAAAAGGTTAAGTTTATTGTTACAAAAATTGAGAAGTGATGTAAACTTAGAATTTTATTCACAACCTTGTTTCACAAATAGAAAAATGAGAGTCTGAAGTTCAATTTTAAAAAATAGAATTTAGGGTACAAGTAAATATATTTAAAGACACAGATGATAATTGAATCATTCCAATTGTAAATCTGATCCAAAATATGTACTATGGTACAAGTGAATTCCAGAAATAGATAGAAAAACATTCCAAGAAGTTCGGGATATGTTCATATTGTGGCAACACCAACTGTGCTAGGTCTTGCATCCAATTGACAGCTTGAAGGTGCGAGTTTAATATTTTATGGTCCTAATTTTTGGAAAATGTATTTCTTGATTTTACTTGTACTCTTCGATTTACTTGAATTTTGAGTTTATATTGTAAATAATCTTCCAGCTTAGACTGTTTGATTTTAAAACAATCCTAAGAAATTTTAATCAGACTCTGATTCAACTGATTTTTCACTTCATTTTCCCTATTCTTCACCTTTTTCCTGAAAATTAACTTCAGATCCTTAGTTTTTGCAAAAACACCAAAATACCTTAATTTATACACAACATTAATAAATATAAAAGCGGAATATTCATTTAAGTGTTTGACGTTAGACCAATTATCAAATCAGCGTTTGATTTTTTTCAAATCAATTTGATGTTTGGTCAAACTCCAGACTTTTACATGAATAATATGGCTAGGGTGATAAGAATTGAAGTACTAAACTCTAATGAGAGGATCTAGATCCTACTGAGTCAAGCCAAATAGGTCTGATAAATCTCACCCCTAGAGGGATAATGAGAACTTATATCTTGCCACGTAAATCTTATGTCGTAGTGCAATTATATCCTTGTTATACACGCAGTGAAAGGTCCAACAGAAGGAAGTTTGTGTTCGATTCAACAGCAAAATACGTACGCAACTATAGTTTAATCAAGACTTGCTACTCATCATTCTAGTCGAACGCTTACCAGCCGGTTATCCATCAACGTGCTCAGGACTAGGAGTTATTGCACATATTATTGTGTCGGCGGCATTATTACATATATGAACATGTTCAGTAATGGCAAGCACGAATATACCTTATCACCTGTCTGGAAATTCTATATAGTTTAGTCTTCATTCCACATATCCCACCACTACCATCATCAATGGCTTACGGAAGAGCAAGTCAGGACCTCGGCGACATCGTGTTCTACCGTAAATCCCGACGCCGTCGCCTCATCATCGCCATCTCCTCCTTCTTGCTCCTAGTCATCGTCGTCGGAGCCATCATCGGCATTATAGTAAGCCGCAACAGTGACAGCAACAACACCTCGACCGACCCACTAGCCTCCTCCTCCAGAACTCCACCGGTCGTCAACAAGGCCATCAAGGCCCTGTGCTCCGTCACACTCCACCCACAGTCATGCTACGACAGCATCTCCGCGGTAAAAGGAGCCAACCTGACCACCGACCCGGAGCAACTCTTCCGGTTCTCCATCGGCGTGGCCATGGACGTCCTGACCAAGGTCTCGACCCTCCCAGCCAACCTATCAGCTCAGGCCACAGACCCGCGGGTGAAAGAGGCACTCGAGATCTGCACCGAGATGATCGACGACTCGCTCTACCAGCTCAATGAATCTCTCCTCCTCATGGCCCCAAAGCCAGGTGAGAAGGTCCTCACCCGGTTCAAGCTCGACGACCTCAAGACGTGGCTGAGTGCGACCATAACCGACCAGGAGACCTGCCTCGACGGATTCGAGAACACGACCGGCGGGTACAAGGAGAAGATGCAGTCGGCGCTCCGCAACTCCACGATGTTCACCAGCAACAGCCTAGCCATCGCCACAAGATCCTCGGCTTCCTCGACAAGTTCAGCGTCCCGGTCCACCGGAAGCTCTTGTCAGGAGGCTACGACGGGTTGCCGGAGTGGGTGAAGGAGGAGAGGAGACGGCTGTTGCAGGCGGCCGGAGCGCCGGCGCCTGACGCCGTGGTGGCGAAGGATGGGTCGGGGCAGTTCACGACGATCAGCGACGCGCTGGCGACGGTACCGCTGAAGAGCGCGAAGGTGTTCGTGATATACGTGAAGGCAGGGAAGTACTTGGAGAATGTGGTGGTGAGCAAGAAGATGACGAACGTGGTGATGGTCGGCGATGGTGTGAACCGGACCGTGATTTCTGGTTCCAAGAATTTCGTCGATGGCACTCCCACCTTCAAAACAGCAACCATGGGTAAGTACGTAGCATAGTGTTCCTTTACTTTGCATGCAATATTCGCCAAAGTTTATTTTCTGGATTGCATAAATACACACAATTAAGAAATTTTTTAGATCTGATTCCCTTTCATGCATGATGCTCTCTTATCTCATATATTGTGCAAAAATTAGGAGAAAAGAAGAAGCAGAGTTTGTGTAAGATTGCTTTTGATGAATATTAATTAGAAATGTTTATTATAATTATAATGATTATTAATCAGAAGTTCAAAAGGTATACTTACCTGTTTTTGTGCAATTTTATTATGGAGGAATCTAGTATATTAGATGAGATTTTGTTAAGTATACTTAATGTGAACTACTTGTATTTTATTTTATTTTAAACAAGACCTCGGAGTACTTGAGATTGAGAAAACAACAATACCTGTGGGTGAGGAAGTTTCACATATAGTCATAGATGGATAACATAACCCATGTAGCTACTATCTTCGCTCTGCGTGGTTTGTGCTTGACCTGCCAACTCCGTATTTCAAAAAAGGGTTTCATGTGTGTATATTCCTGGAAATTATCTAAATTGTAGATATCCTCTATTATTATGTAACTATACTAGGGTGCATGAGCTCAATTGTTTGTCAGACTAGGATTTCGACGAGAAAGGAGAAGAAACGAGGAAATTACTAGTGATATCTCTATTTTGTTTTGCTATTAAGAAGGAAAATTTGTCATTTTATCTAATTTAACAACGTAAACTAACGAGAGATATGTAAGGTCTGTTAACAGACGGATATATAAACTAACGGAGTAAGTTTTAAAAGATGTATTAGTTGTTACATACATCTATAGTTTAAGAAATTTCTACAGATTTATATGAAAAAAAAACCATTAAAATAAACTACTATCTTTATTTAGTTTTTGACAATCATCTCCTCTGGAAGTACACAATGATAGTAAACCACTTTTACGTGCTAAACTGTCCATGGTGACCCATGTAATAAATGAAAACTATTGCATTCTGTGCTTACACTACATCCTTCCACATACAGATATTTGAACGTGAGACCTTTTCGAGAATTGAAAGTACGTCCTACTAGTTCATTGGAGACTTAATGTTCTAATAAACAACAAAAGAAATAATATCTTCTTAGAATATATTAAAAGTTTATCAATATCAAGGTTTTCGTTAGGAGAGATCTACAAAACGAGGCGTTTGTGTGAATGTCTATGCATCATGATTAAAAGCTCTTTAATGGCCAAGTTAGCAAAATATCTAGATAAGGCTAGATTATAAGCTGGAAAGAACATTCAACTCATGCCATAGGCCGAGTATTCTGGAGCTTACACGGTTGAGGCAAGAAGTTGAATTGCCAAGAGATTACGATACCAAAAGAAATTTTCTGACTTATTACGAATGCGCAAGGAATCATATCCGAGCTTGTCTTGATACCAGTGTCATATATAAGTTGGAAGTTTAATCGACAAATAAGTCGACCACAATTTTAAGTCGATGATGTCCCTTATCAATCAACATGTATGGTTGGGCATTATGAAAACATGGTGAATCTTCTTTTTCCGTGTGAAGAAATCAGATTGTCCATGAATTGGAAACTCTGATTCTTCTTCATTCTTCTCCATATCAATCAGAAAATTCTAATTGTTACTATCGACATAATCAGCTGAAAATTCACACATGTACACACACAAACTTGTTATAGTTATCAACTAGTGAAAGATGTGCTTCAATGTTGTAATGTGCAACAATTAAGGTTGTCATCTAGTCGAGTCAAGTTGAGTCATGATATGACTAGACTAGGATTTTAACCTAGTCTAGGACTAAGGGTTAATTTAGAAAAGTTTTTAGACAAATTTTGAGTGTGTAGTTTTTTCATTAGAAACTATACTAGTCCAATAGTTCTACCAAATACTACTAACTTCTCAAAAGTATGTAGTTTTTAGAATAATGATTCATTTATAATTCCAAAAGTTAAGGTATAGTTGCTTCTAATCAAAACTTCTACACTTCTCTCTAGAAATTGAAGTAGTACCAAACGAACCCTAAATCATGTATTTTGCCTTATACTTTACCTTAAACTTTTTATCTCAACTTGGTCTTATTATGTTCAAGATGAGTCGAATAGAGTTGTGGTATGGCTAGATGAGGATTGATTTGGCTGAGTCCAAGTTAGGTCATTGATTTATGAGATTGTACCATACACTAGACTTCAAGGGTTCGAGGTGTGGTAGGGTCTACATCGAGTCAAATTCAGGTTATAGGTCTCAATCTCTATTTGCTTTGCCAATTAAAAATTCAAGTGGAAAATAAAAAATAAGCAACCAAAATAATATCTCTATCTTTTCAACCAAATCCAAATTACAACAGCAACATATTCTGATATTTCCCAACACAAGCAAAGGCAATGATTTGTTGTGAAGTTTTTTTTTAAAAGTAAATGATCTCTAATTTGGTGTATTCACATATAACGATCTAAAAGTTTGTTGCATAACCACTAAAGCAAAATAATGTTTTCTAGTGCTGGTCGAGAACATCAACTAAATCATGCATTGAGCTATTTTAATCAATGAATCCTTATATGAGAAAAGTTAGTCTGACCTAAAAAAGATATCAAGTAATCTTTAAAATAATTCTTTCTAAAAAAAATTAAAATGCAATGCTTTGACAACCTGTACATGTGATAATGTTTTTGAATAATTTACTTAATGGTACTCTTAATTATACCTATTTTTTCACTTCAGTACCCTCATTTATAAAACCATTCACTTTGATATTCTCAGTTATTACCGTTAGTTAATTTAATACTTCTATTAGGAAACATCTGTTTTACAAAAAAGGAACAAAAATGCCCTTCTCCCTTTTTTTCCCTTCTTCTTCTTCCTGGACATATGCATGCCTACGACGAATTGTTCACCACGAGCCCGTCGTCAACGACAACACATGTCAACTTCTAGTCGACGGAAGTGAGATGGAATAACTTGAACAACCCAAGGGTAGTGGAAGTGGCCCGACAGACCTCCCACAGCTTGAAGTCAAAGCTTGGGGACCCTGATGCATCGACCCGGGAGAACGGGAATGGCGTGGAGCTATTGAGATCATAGTAGGGAGCTAGAAATTGCCAGCACGTGTCCCTCAATGTCAAGGCTCCCATCGACTTCCACACCATGGCCTTAAAGCTCTTTCCGAAGAATATCCTCCGGTTCCATCGGAAAATGCCCCCCACTAGCTAGAAAACCTCCACGATGCTCGACATCAAAAGCTACACAGCTTGAGAAGCGGAGAAGAGTGGTACCTTACTGCAACCATCGGAAGATGGGTTGTTGTCGACGGAGGCGGAGCGAAGGCAAGCAAGGACGCCGCCCATGCCGATGTCGACAGTGAGGTTGAAGAAGTTTGCAAGGGGGTTGGAGGGGTTGTTGGTGCGAGACGTACTGGAGGAGGGTCACAACGTGAACAAGCACTTGCACTGTGATGAGGCCTTCGGGGTCGTCACCGCTCAATCCTTGCCATTGTGGGAGAAAGAAGAGGAAGAAAAGAAAGGGAATAGAGTAAACCTAGAGAGAAAATAAAATAAGAAAAGCATAACTATTATTTTATGTCAAAATTTAACGATGTTATCACAACTATTGTAAATTAAAAAATAATACAAAATTAATGTACCAAGGTGAATAATTTTATAAATGAGGATACTGAAGTGAAAACCAGGTATAGTTGGAGATACCATTAAGAAAAATACTCATGCTTTTTGGTCAGGTCTTGAGTCCAGGTTGAGTCAGGTCAAGGAAGGAGGATGTAAATCAAGTATTGATCCAGGTCTAAGGGTCTGTTTGGTAAAGCTTTAGCTTTTGAACTCAAGTGTAGAAGCTAACTTCTGGTTAGAAGTTGTCATAACCCAGTTTCTAAAATTGTAAAAGAATTATTGTTCCAAAAGTTACATGTTTATAAGAAGTTGGTAATGTTTGGTAGAACTGTTAGACCATTATAACTTCTAAAGAAAAGCTATATGCTCAAAAACTTTACCAAACAAACCCTAAGTTGGGTAACATACCCTAACTTGACCTGATTTGAGTCATGGGTCCAATATTATTGTTATAACCAATCCCTACTCATATAAATGTGGTCTAGGAAAAATCAGATTGGGCCTGGTATAAGTTGAATTGTGTCAAAATAACACTCGTTGCCACAACTTACATGTATTCTTATACATCAAATCCTACACTAATTCATGCAAATCAATGAAGAAACAATGTGTTATGAATTACTACCGAAATTGTGCCACAACAATGTGTAATTCCCACATAACTAACTATTCAATAAAATGGTAATACACATACTCTAATCATGTTAAATTGTCTTACAGAACTTCAAAATGTCTCAATCGTGATCACTACAAAAAAAAGGAAAAATGAATTTTTTTTTTTATATAAATCTTACACTAGCGTGGCATCCTAGATGGACCTCCATGGCATTTATTGACATGGCATTGTTGGCCTTATATCATTTTTTGATGACGTGATCTCAATTTTGACTATAGATTTTGTAGAGATTAAGGCTTCATAAATATGAGATTTCCAAGAAGAAAAATTCCTTGTTTATATTCTTCTTAAATATTCCTTTTTATAGAGAAAGCTAGTATCTTCTCACACTCCTCCGCCCAAAAACGCTTCCTTGATATATTTTATAACGGATATGGTCTTGAATGGTCATATCTTAACATCACCCACTTGATCATAATGATCAAATAGTAAATTCTTACATACTCCCACTATTCATGGAACGTATGAGTTTTTCTCAATTTCCACTCCCATTATTCGTGAGAATGTATTTCATCTCCATTATCTATGGAAATGTTCATTAATACCATCAAGCCTACATGCTTGTCAAATTTCTCTGCTAGAATCCCTTTTATTATCGGATCAACAATCATGTTCGAGGTGGGAATATAAGTATATAACTTATCTCTATTTCTTCTTTCTGTATAATATTACGAATGTAGTGATAATGTA
>JAMKQA010023283.1:0-11317 GCA_024699735.1 Posidonia australis
GAAATCAAGGAAGACCGATTTTATCGGGCGTACGAGGGTGCCTAACACCTTCCTCGTGCGTAACAGGGATCCTTACCCGCATTTTGGTTTTATTTCGTAGACTTGTCCTTTTCTCTTGCTTTTGCATGATTTATTTCACGCTATGGTTTTCCTTGTCTTCCATAATAGATTAGGTGGCGACTCCGTTTTATTTTGCTTTTTCGACGTGATTTTGCCGACCGATTTCGCATTCATTTGCGGAATCTCCTCGCCGGCATGGTTACAGCAGTTGACATGCCCTTGGTATCGGAACGCTAAGGATGTTGCTGAAAGAAAGGAACAGAAGAAAGTTGGGGGACCTAGACAACTGGTTTAGCCAACAAAGGTTTGCCAGGAAGCACTTGCTTGTGAGTGCACCTTGAACTGATGTTGTTCGCAGATTTTACTGAATTTCATTGCTCGTACCCAACATTTCTGAGGGAAGTGGGTCTCTATGGCTTTCTAGACTATAAACTGACAATCTACGATTAGGGATGCTACTTGTGGTTG
Organism: Posidonia australis; assembly: GCA_024699735.1. Lineage (NCBI taxonomy): Eukaryota > Viridiplantae > Streptophyta > Magnoliopsida > Alismatales > Posidoniaceae > Posidonia > Posidonia australis. The sequence continues at coordinate 529 of JAMKQA010023283.1, forward strand.
TGGCTCTTTAAGCATTATAACCATAGCGATTGTCACTCCCCTAGAGGAACATGCACTTGACTACCATGCTGGAAGCATGATCTTACGCTGCGTCTTCTCAAAACAATCTGGATATTCTGGCTGGAGATTCTGGTCTAGGCTCTTTGCACCATAAGTCGTGAGTCTGTGCCTCATGAAGTGCTTGATGCACAGATTCTATCCAAAGAGCAGTTAACATCCTCTTGGTGAATAGAATTGACTTCTGGATACGGTTGTTGCAGCTTGTGTGAATAGAATTGACTTCTGGATATGGTTGTTCATAGGGCATGCGCCACACTCTTTAGCTGGCGATGTGGAATGGTATAGAGGGCAGATAGAGAGAGAAATACCAAGACAAAATAGATGCTCCTAGTATCGAGTCAAGCTGCCAAATGTCGTGGGGGTCTGATTGTGACTGCATGTGGTCTAGACCACAATCAGACATTTCCCAACTAGCACCGGTGGAACTCAATTGACTGTGGGGATATTGCTGCCAACGCTGTAGATTCTGCAAGTTTGTATAGCCTATGCACTGGTGAGTAATCTTGTTGTATGTGTGCTTTGACCATAGTGTAGCTGAAATGTCCCTGATTAGAGATGCTCAATGAAATTCTATAATGCAATGCGAAATGCAAGTAGAAAGACTGCAGCAAGCACGGTAATGGTGGTGATGGATGATGGGTGAAGCTATTACTTAACTAGGTAAACATGTTTTATTGATCAACTATGACTTTTATTTGTTGTGATTTTTGTTTGTTTGCCCTCGATTGGGTTGGAAAGTCTCATGCCTATTGGAGGAGGACACCTCTACCTCAGCTGGCCCTACAAAGACTCACAAGCCATGGGTGGCTCTCGTAGGATGAGAGGTGACACTCTAGCTCGTTGTGTAGTGGTGGGATAGACTGGACTCCATGCCAAACACTTTAAGGTCCTGCACCTTCTCTTTTGAGTTTACACGATTTTTTTTTCCTTCCTCATTGGCATATAACTTCACTCTATATCTGACTTGGAGGTAAAAGGCGCCTAATCTGGGTTAGAAGCTTTTACTACAGGAAAGGGGGCCATCCCTTCAAAGGTGTAGATTTAACAGGTGCATGCTTCAATTCCTCTCCAAATATGGTAGGGATAGAGCTACGTCACATACCTCTTACTCTTGGGCTGACTTCTGTCTTCACCTTCTATCTTCTAGTTTCTTTTATACCCATGTAAAGGTATATTTGTTTTTTGACTCACACACTCAGTCACCCTAGCATCATCAGTCGACGAGGAGAGGTTGGCTACACTAGGGTGTGCAGATGTTGGTGTAGGTGTTGATACTACCTCCTACGTGCTAACAACAATAGCTCCTTTGTCGATCAAGCTCTAAACAACATCCCAGAGAGTTTGGCAATCATCAGTCTAGTGTATTGGGGCTCGATGATAATCGCAATGTGCATTTGCGTCATACCACCTTAGGAGTGTGTTCGGTGGCAGACGAGGATCTGGGAGTCGTAGAAGCGACACAACCTGATGGAAGAGGGCACTCAGTAGCCTACCAAGCAGAGTGAAGTCACATTCAGTGTGATGATCGCACCTTTGCTTAGGTTGTTGTCCTTGTCGAACCGGTGCAACATGATGCACTAGTTCAACAGTGGAGTGTGTGTATGTGGTGTGTGGAGAGCTAGGTGCAACTGCTAATTGGTTCAGATCAGGCAGGCTCTCTATTCTAGTAGACTTCGCGACAGGCTAGATGAAAGCGACGACTGCCCTCTTGACATTGCTTGTGTTGACAATGTTGTTGTTGAAGCTGCGACCAAAAGAAGTGGCCTGCTTGGTGAATGTAGAGAGTGTAGGGAAGTTCCCACCTTTCAGCGAACTCTCCATACGAGTGCCAGCCTGAATCAGTGATGCTAAATTAGTGATGGGCTAAATGCTAAGCAGAGCCCCAGTCGTTGGTTGTACTTCTTTTATAATGATCTCAATAGACTCCTCATCAGGGGTTTTATTCTTGATCTGGGAGGCTAGTGTACGCCAATGACCGACATACTCCCTAAATGACTCGTGGGAGCCCTGCCAGATTGCGACAAGATCCTCTCGCTTAGAGATCAAGTCAAGATTGAAGGAGTATTGCTCTAGGAATGCCTTAGAGAGGTCATTCCAAGTCTTGATAGAGGCCATGTCGAGGGATGTGAACCATCTAAGTGCCGGCCCTGTCAAACTTTTCTAGAACAGGCGGATCAGAAGCCTCTCATCGCCCTGAAGCTGCACGAGGTCTCCACAATACGCCTTCAAATGGGATAATGGGCAGCCACTACCGTTATATTTTTCAAATTCTGGGATGTGGAAATTTGAGGGGAGTGTCACCTCTAGAAAATAGCAGAGGTCCCGAAGTGGTAGGACTCCTATTCCCCACCTTGCACTCGACAAAGTACTCTTTCTAGATCACAGATCCTCGTTAGGAAGGCATCTGAAGTTGCTACTAACGAGACAAGAGCAGCTGATGCAGGTGCCACATATGTTGTATGGGTTGCGCATGTGCGCTCCTTTGGATCCACCCTAACGCCTCGTGGTGTCAAAGCGTAAGGGCTAGCATACCTGTGCGTAGGTGCTGAGTGTAATGATGTCATGCGTGGATGAGCCTACATCTGGTGCAAAGGGAATGAATGGATTGCATGCTGTGTTGTGTAAGATGTAGAGTGAGGGAGCAACAGTTGTTGCACGGAGCAACAATTGTTGCACCAGTACGGTTCCACGCAACGAGCTCGAGGCATACTACTCTCCAGCCAGCCCAAACAACTGGCCACCAGGTGGTGGAGTCACATGCTGTGCATAGTGCAGTGAAGGTGCCGAAGGCAAAGATGACACCCTCATCACTAGAGCAATGAAGAGATGAGAGGATGGCATGGGTGAAAGTGCTGTGGAATGAGCCTGCAATGCTAAGGTGGTATGCATCGGAACCTTAGGGGTGAAGGGAAATGGAGAAAAGGTAGGACCAGGATAGAGAGCCATGTCCTGCAGCCTTTTTGCGAGAGCCATCAGCTGTTGTGGTTGCATGGCAGAAGACTCACAGATGGATGGGTCAGAAGGCAAGAGTAGGAGAGAAACGGACCCTATAGTAGAAGTAGCCACAACTGACTGAATTCCTAAAACTAGAAAGCCTAAGGAAAGAGGTGCATCTAGCCCTTCTGGAACCTGTGTGGTGATCACCACAGTAGATTTGATGACAGGCTCCTGAGTGATGAGTGACTGCAAATGCCCAAAAGTGGGTTCCGAGTCCCCTTGAACCCTAAAACAGAATGCATGGAGGGAAGGAGAATCAGAAGAAGTGAACGATGGAGGAACTAAATCCGGGATTTCCTCTAGAACAACAACAAGGGGCTTGCTGGTCGGTTAGGCCATGGCTGACCACGAGCGAAAATGAATGGATTTGTGGCAAAGACAAACGCACAAGCTCTAAGATGAATTATTGTCAAATGTGACCAATAGCTTAGGAAATGGCAAGAGAAAAAAACCATAGGAGGCCGCTCACAACGGAGACACCCGAGCTTCTAGCTGAGGACCTCGCAACAAGCTACCTGTTATAAACAGGAAAAAGAAACAAGCATCAGAACATAAACAACGACGTAAAGACAAACACAAGTTATTAAAATGGCATGCAATGACACACAATGCAGATGAATGTCCTAAAGTGCACTCTCTCACCATGCATGTCCCACATAGGGTTGACCACACGGGATGCACTCATGGGTTTAGGTGTCGACTTTGGTCAGAAAAGTAAGGTTCCCATTCTAAATCCTGGCCAAAGCACAGGTAGTGAACAAGTGGTGCATTGGTGGCCTCAACTCCTGTAGTAGCAAAGAGTTGTACCTTCTACTAACACCGACACGACCCCAGACAAGAGGGGACAAACTAGTAACACGCTCTACGCCAAAGCTATAGAACAGGCTACCAGCATTGTCCTTCGCAAACTATAGGTGGACTCAGAGGTGAAGATGCATGCTTTCTAAAATGATCATTCATGCACATATGCTTGGTGTCTTTTACTTGCGTTTTATTAAACCAGGGAAATTTGTGAACATTTGTCTCTAGTTATACCTTATTGTTTATTTTTCTGTGTTTGTATGTTTTATTTTAACCAGGAAGGGAGGCAAACATGTCTCTACTCTCCTAATCATTGCAAATACGGAAAGGGAAGAAAACATACAAATATGGCATCCAAACACTCAATCAACAAGCAAAAGTCATGAGCATGGCATGTGCTGGTGTAGTGCTCACAAGCAAGTGAAGAAAAGCAAGCATCAAAAGGCATGAGTCAGGTCATGTGCATGTGTGGTGGCATAGCAATTGTGTAGAAAGACACAAAAAGGCATACAGTCAAATATGTACAAACAAGTAGAACAAGCAAACAAACACGAAGCATAGATCAATGCCAAGCAAGCAAGAAAGCCGAAACAAAAGCTAGAATCTAGTATCCCTAGTGGAGTCACCAGTTTCTGTGACCATGCCGGTGGAACCTTGCACGACTCCAAGGTGCGTGGAAACACATGAGTCCCGATATGGTCACGATGAAGATGGTGAATCCAAGGAAAGTGACTAGAAACACCAATGAAAGATAAGAAAAGGATAAGAAAAAGGAGTTGCCACCTAGTCTTTTAATGGAAAGACGAGGAAAACCAAGATGCATACGAATACAAGAAAATGATGTAAATGAATGCATGTATGCTCCGTGCCTAATGGATGCAACACTTAGCCATTGTAGGCCAGAGAAAGGGTAAGGATTCTTGTTACGCATGGGATGGTGTTAGGCACCCCCATACGGCTGAAGAATTCCGTCTTTCTAGGTTTCCAGCTTGCTAATGATCTAGTTTATGCATGCTTGTCTATCCCAAATGTACATGCCTAAGATGAATGCAAAAATATGCCAAATCAAAGAGAAGAAATGAATAATGAGAAATAATAGGGAAAATAATCCAAGGGACAATGTAGGCATTGAAAATGCCACTTTACTATATGCCCTTGGGCGATGAGGAAAATCGTGAAAACTAGAAATATTACAAAAGCATCATGCAAAATAGCGAAAACTTAAGAAATCCGAGAAAATCAAATGAGAGAAAATAATCCTCGTTGGGGTCCATATCGGCATTGTCAAGCTTGTTAATGTATGCCCTTGGGCGATGAAAATCCAAATCAAATCAGAATCATGATAATCGGAAGAGATCCAAAAAATAGTGTAGGAATTTAGCTTGAAATAAGTTAAGAAAGGTAACAAAATGTACAAATGAAAGCATGGGTGAAATATGTAAATTTCTAGAGGCCTCTGTGCAAAAATTATATGCCTTTGAGCAAAGGCTGAGATTCTAGGGCTAAATCAACAAAAATGTTTAAGAAAACACATTTTATGTAATTTTAAGGAAGTTAGGGGTTAAATGTGCAAAACTATGCATTTTTAGTAAAATCAGGATTCCTAGGGTCCAATCTGTAATTTTGTCAACAAAACATGTGTTTAGTGTAACTTTGAAGAAATTCAAGGTTAAGTGGGCGAAATAGTGGACTCATGGATGAAAATATGAATTTCTAGGGACTGACTTGCAAATATGCCATAAAAACATGCATTCAGTGTAAATTTAGTGAAGTCTAGGGTTTAAAATGAAAATTTGTGCTCATTTTGAGTAAAAATTTGAATCTCTAGGATTAGGTTTGCAAATGTACCAGAAAATCATATTCTCAATGCAATTTTAGTGAAGTTTAGGGTTTTATGTGCAATTTTGTTAAAGATTTGAAGCTTGACGATTAATCAAATAAAATTACGGGGGCCACACTGAAAATTTACCAAATAAAGAAAATAAAATGATGCATGGGTAAATGCAGGGGTCAAAATGCAAAATGCAAGGACCTGATTGCAAGAAAAGAAAAGAAGAAGTTTTAATAAAAGATTTTTTTAAAAGAAGCCACGACGGTCGCCGACGATGATCGCTTGGGGAAGCCATCCAGGGCTTCCTCGACGCTCGATCATGTATCTAACCTCTAGATAGGGAAAAGGGTAGAGCCAGCAGAGGTTAGGAGGGGTGCATGCATATCTCTCCCAATCCACCTCGCCATCGACTTTGTCTTCTCCGGCGAGCTCGACTACGGGAGGAAGCAGAGGCCTTGGGGTGTTAGGGTACACCTCAAGAAAACCAAGGGGAAGGAAAGGAAGACATCCAAGCGTTTAGATGCTAGCTTGACTGCGAGGACCTCTCTACCCATCCAGCTCATCGACGTCTCATCTGCGGCGATGTGTTCCTATGTAATTCACGTCCACGGGCCACAACAAAGTGGTCCAGCGCTTCCAGAGCACCGATGAAGCTAAATTGGGGTTAAACCCTCAGGCATCTGTGCTTAGGAGCGAAACACATTGCCTGGACTTCTCCATCCGAGCTCCCTCTTCGATGATGGGTTCTATTGACTTGCATGCTCGAGATCTCTACCAGCGCAGGGGAAGAAACCACCTGATCGACTTGAAGATGCAAGAGGGAGGACACTGAACGTGCTAGGAGCCCTCGACGAATTGATGCAGTGGCGGAGGTCCAAACTTCTCATGCAAAAGTAGTGAAGGATTTACCTATTTTGCTAGCTTTGGACATCAGTGGTCCTTTCTGAATCCATGGATGATTGGAGGCTGAACTTGCTATTGTCGGAGATCGTATGAGGGGATGGAAGCTATCGAAGGAAGCATTGAGTGTCTGAGGTGTGTTGGGGGATTGAGCTTCACACACATCTCCCTTCTCTCTTTATACTGCATGGCTCTGGTTTGAAGATGGCCAGAGAACTGGAATGCGGAAGAGGGAGGTGGATGCCAATGGAGGAGCTACTGGGGAGGAGACAGGGACCATTGCCAGCCAGAGAGGCACTCTACTTCTTGTTTCCCAACAAACCAGTGAGGAGAGGGACGCAAGAGAGAGAGAGAGCTAGAAGCCAATAGAGTGAAAGGCCCCTTAGAGACTTTCAGAAAAAAAAAAATCAAAAAAGAGCACACTCCCCCCCACATGTACATGCCTTCATCTCTCCTTATATAGGGAGGAGTTCAGCCCATAACAACCCCTCCAAGACACCACTAACAACCCATAACAAAACCTAACAACCTAACCACCTAATAACATACTAACAACCTTCTAACTAATTCCCTAACAAACTCTAACAACCCTATAACAAACCCATGAATGTTTGATAAATTGGGCTTAAAATGGGCTTTGGTGGGCTTGCTTGCGCATTGGTGCAATTAATCTTTAGTTATTAGCTTGGTTTGTTGGATTTATATGGGTTTGATTAGGTTTGAAATATAACTAGGGTTTAGGATAGTTTAGGGTTGTTAATTGTCTACTAGGGTTTTAGATTGAAACAGAGGTTTGGGCTAGTTCTACAATCCTGCAAATTGGGGTGCCTACAGTGCCTAATGTGGGACACATTCTCTGTACTGTCTGACACCTAGATTGTGTGTTTCTAGCCGTTTTGTTGTGGTGTGGCTTGAGTGTTGTGCCATCCCTAGTGGGAGTTTTGAGGGTTTGTCCTATGCTCTGGTGGTAGATCTTGTTTTGCACAAGTCATGTGAACGTGAAAGGTTGCGTGGTCTGGTTTCATGTTTGTAGCTTCCTTTCTTTCCTTGCCTTCTTTCTTTTTCCTTTCCTTCTTTCTTTTCTTTTTTTCTCTCTTTTCTCTTCCACGGGTCCCACCCCGAATCCTTCCTTTTCTTCTTCTTCATCTTCTCCTTTGTTAGGGGAGGAGAGATGGAGAGAGAGAGATGGGTGAGATGTGAGAGAGAGAGAGAGAGAGAGATGGTCGGAGAAGGGAAGATGCAGTCACCACCGTGCTGTCGTCGTCGCGTGGAGGAGAGGAGCAGCTCATGGTTGGAGGAGGAGTGTTGTCATACGTCTCGTGCTGTCACGTCTTCGGTGAAGGTACACACCCCATAGAATTTATTCTGGTTCGAAATTTGTACCATAGGTGCATGTTAGTGTGCTGGTAATTGTAGAAATTTTATTAGAATTTATTGTGCATTTGTGGGCCATTTATGACCATATTTATGATTTGGGGTGAATAGTGCTCCTTTTGTGTTTTCTGTTGTTTTCTCGAGATCCGCTTGATGGATCTCCGTGTTGCTTGTCTGGTTTGGAAGATCTCATCGAGATCTTCATTTTGATATATTGTTTGCATGGTTTGGATTGGTGGTTTGCAGGATTGGGCTTTAAGTCCGATTTCGAGGCACCCTGCAGTCACCTAGTTCGGCATGCCAAATTATTTCAGTATGACAATTTTGTTGCAAATTGTCCCCATGATCCCTAATTCCGTCGATTGAATTTATTCGACGTACCATTTTAGGTCATGGGTGTTAACAGAATTCCTGGTTTGATCGACCAAACATTGTTGGTCTCCCGATTCAGGAGATTTCGATCGACCGTTTCCATTTCGGTCTACCTATTCAAGCCTTGATCCTGCATTAAGATATTTTATGTTTTGATTAATATGTGTGTGTGTGTGTGTGTGTGTGTGTGTGTGTGTGTGTGTGTGTGTGTGTGTGTGTGTGTGTGTGTGTTTGTGTGTGCGCGTGAGTGTGTGTGTGTGTATATATATATTAATCTTGGGGAGATAAATATAGTGGCATAAATGATTAAGATAATCATTAGAATGGTCTAGGGTTTGCCTAAAATGAATTAACAAGATTCCAACTCGGGTGTGGGTAGAATAAAAGATGAAGTGATTTAGAAATAATAGGTTCTTTCTTTGAATGGTTTAGATTGGATTTTAGGGATAATGATAGCATCCCTAGGTCTAGGGCTTGTGTGGTTTTTTATGCGGTGCACTGAATGGAGTATTCAATGGTAATATGGTCTAGGGCTTGTGTTTTCTTGGGTCGTGGTTGTGGGTTGAGTGTGGTGCTCATGAACCTAGACGCTCCCAAGGTATTTTTGCGTAGCCTGATAGGAGAGCTATCGAGGCTGTGTTTTGTTTGTGGTTTCTCGACATTTGATTTCTGTGCCGCTACTAGGCATATTATTTCTTGAGTTTTAAAGGATATTTAATTGTTTTTGAAAAGGTTTTCTAAAAGAGAGTTTTGGAAAGAGAAAAGTACAGATTTGGAAATGATTTTGGAAAGAGTTTTCTAATGCTTTCAGTTTGCGTTGGGGGCCAAGATACCTAAGGCTGAGGTTCGTTGAGTCCTGGATGTATGACACTGCTTAACTGTTGTTTTGAGGCTAGGGTTGTGGTCCGTAGGTTGAGGTGTTTCGTGGCATGACAGGGAGATATGATACTCCTGCTATCGCTGTGAGCACTAAGGTTTCGGTGTTGTCAAGTGTAGAGGTATGAGACTCTTTCCTGAGCACCGTGTGGAGGTCGCCATGAGGAAGCATACCCTGTGGTGGGCAGTGCTGGTGGGACACATGCCTTGTAGTTGGTAGCATCCTGAGAGACAAGACTGCCTTCCCTGGAGTGGTTGGCTTTGTTGAGGGTTCTCCAGGTGGGAGAATCATGGGACGACGTGGCTCTTGCACATGGTGGCACGTCGTGGCAGTGCAACCATCGTGGTCGCTCCTCGGTGGACTGCTTATGGTCAGTGTTGTCTGCTTAACGTCAGCCAGTTCGACACACTATTTGTGCTTGTTGTTGTGTTTGTGCGGAGTCCTGGTTCAGGAAATCAGGCTTTGGGACTAAAGGAGGTGATGGCTTTGGCACTTGTTGAGGCATAGTGTTTTGGGAGCAGTGGCTCCGTGGTTTGGGAGTGTAGGCTTCATAGATTGGTTTTGTGCTTGGGTTTAGAGGGGACCATGTTCTATAGAGCAAAGTCTCTGTAGTTGTGCTTTGATGTGGCTTTGGGCTTGAGATGGCAAGAATAGCCTTCTGAAGCATACATAAAAGGTATTAAAAGTGCACGCATATAGTTTTAAAAAGAAAAAGAAAAGAATGGTTTTAAAGGCATGGTTATGTGGTTGTGTGGCCAGTCGGGTAGTGGTAGACTGCCTAGTTTGGTGCTGCAGCATTCGAGAGGGATGCCAGTGCTTGTATGCTAGGCATCGGTAGATTGCTCATTTGGATTGGCGACATCTGAGTGTGATGCCTGTGCTTAGTTGTCCGCGGCATAGGCTACTGAGTTGTTGATGGGTGCGTGCTGGGTGACCATTGAGTGGTGTCTCACGTGTACTTTGTTTTGTGTGTTTTGGCAAGTGTAGGACAGTAGCTGTTGGTTGCTAGTGCATATCGAAGGGGTCACTCAGCTTTTGCATAGACTAGGTGGTGACTCCTTTTTCATTTTCTTTGTCCTTCAGCTTTTGCCATGCTTTTGGTTGTGACTTTGTTCAGTCTCATGCATTCAGCCTTCTACGCCTCGCATGAGTAATTGCCGACATGGTTACACATGTATACTTAGAAAGATATATGTTCAGGGTCGATTTTGGCACACCAAAATTCTTTGATATATCGAAATCTGAAAAGATTGTAATTTACAGTAGATTGTCATTTCGTCATACTGAAATATGTCAATATACAAAAATCTAGAAATATTTCCAAGATACAACAATCTTTGATTCAACACTCCAATGATGTTCAGAATACTGCATCAAGGAGTGTTGGCCTATATACCAAACCTTGTTCGATATTGTAACATTTGTGCCTGGTTTTTTTTCCATTTAATATAAACCATGGAATTTCTTGTAATTATTTGAGTATGGTTTATTAATGGTAAATCCAGTTTGTGTTTGTTGGCTGTGGGCTCCCTCTATGTTTTGTGCCTTGGTTTCTCCCCTGTGGTGTGTTTTCTTTG
>JAMKQA010023284.1:0-11286 GCA_024699735.1 Posidonia australis
CTTCTTAAAAGCTTGTTTCTGTCTTCGATATGGGTTGTCTATGGGCAAGAATTGACGATGACAGTCAAAGAAACATGGCTTTCGACCATATTGAAGCTGAAAGGACTTTGTGTGTTCCATACAATGAGGACAACTCATCTTTCCATGTGCATTGACTATCGAGATCTCAACAAAGCGAGCCCCAAGGATGATTTCCTGCTCCCTCACATTGATATTCCGGTAGACAACATTGCAGGACATAAGATGTTGTCATTTATGGATGGTTTTTCTGGATATAATCAAATCAGAATGACGGAAGAAGATATGGAGAAGACATCCTTTATCACTCCATGGGGAGTCTTCTGTTACAGGGTGATGCCATTCGGATTAAAGAATGTAGGTGCAACATATCAGAGGGCTATGACAGCTTTATTCCATGATTTTATGCATCAGGAGGTTGAGGTATACGTGGACGACATAATTGCCAAATCTAAAGAGCCCGAGAACCATCTTACCTGTTTAAGAAGGTTGTTTGAGCACCTGCGAAAATATAAGCTCCGCCTGAACCCCAACAAATGTGTATTTGGGATATATTCTGGAAAACTATTGGGTTACATCATCAATCAAAGGAGAATTGAAGTAGACCCCCACAAAGCCAGAGCAATTATTGAAATGCCTCCCCCTACCACTGAGAAAGAGATTCGTGGTTTGTTAGGCCGACTACAATATATTAGCAGGTTCATTGCACAGCTTACGCCTATATGTGAGCCCATAGTTAAGCTATTGAGGAAGAATGCCCAGACATGCTGGAATAATGAATGTCAAGCGGCTTTCGACAAAATCAAGCAACTTCTGGTGAAACCCCCAGTTTTAGTTCCCCCCGTGCCAGGGCGTCCTTTGCTACTATATCTCTCTACCACACAACATTCTATGGACGCAGTTCTGGGGCAGCATGACGAATCTGGCCGCAAAGAGAAAGCTATTTACTACCTCAGCAAAAAGTTCAATGACTGCGAGGTCAAATGCAACCCAATAGAAAAAGTCTGCTTATCCCTGGTGTGGGCCACACAGCGCCTCCGGCATTATATGATGGCATATCCGGTTCTCTTGTTATATCAGCATGACCCAATCAAATATCTGTTCCAGAAGCCAGCTTTGGTGGGCAGATGTGTCAAATGGCAGGTGATGTTATCCCAATACGATATCACCTTTGTCACACAGAAGTCCATGAAAGGACAGGCCATAGCGGATCACTTGGCCGACTTACCTTTGCCAGAGTACCAACCTTTGTAGACCCAATTCCCAGATGAGGATATATTGTTTGCAATGAGTGATGAAGAACCAGAGGGCCCTCAAAACGAGCGGCAATGGTGTCTATATTTCGATGGTGCGGTCAACAAGCGAGGAAGAGGCATCGGTGCAGTTTTAGCTACGCCGCAAGGACAGCTTATTCCCTTTGCGAGGAAGCTGACGTTTGAATGCACCAATAATGAAGCCGAATATGAGGCTTGTATCTTAGGCTTGCAAATAGCAAGGGACCAAGGCGCCCAAGAGCTCCACGTGTTTGGCGATGCAATGCTGGTTATTTCACAGGTCAATGGCGACTGGAAGACAAAAGACCAGAAGCTCGTACTATATCATGAACATTTGCTGAAATTAATTGAAGAATTTGAAGATGTCAAATTTTCCTTCATGAAGCGACCTAAGAATGCATATGAAGACGCTCTGGCAACTCTGGCATCATGGTTATCACTCCCAGAGGCACGGGCTATAGACATTTCGGTCACATGCATTGAACAGCCAGCACATTGTATACATATCCAAGAGGCGCCATCATCTGCTGAACCGCCTTGGTATAGTGATATTAATGCATTTTTGGAGAGTCTGGTAGTTTCCCTCCTGACATTTCTGCATCAGATAAGAAGACCTTGACACGGTTATCATCCAAATATGTGCTAGGGGTCGGGCAGCTATACAGAAGGTCTTATAACCAGATGCTTCTCAGGTGCGTAGACAAAAAAGGAGGCAGATATGCTAATGCTGAAAGTTCACGCAGGCACCTGCGGTCCACATATGAATGTGGTTCTTCTAGCCAAGAAAATTATGCTACAGGGGTATTTCTGGTCCACCATGGAAACGGACTGTTGCCACTTTGTTAGAAGATGCCATAACTGCCAGATACACGGTAATTTTATATATGCTCCCCCACATCAATTGCATAGCATGTCATCACCCTAGCCATTCTCTACTTGGGGAATTGATGTTATCGGGGCCATTCATCCTGTGGCATCCAATGGGCACCGTTATATTCTAGTAGCCATCGATTATTTTACAAATGGGTCGAGGCGGCGACCTACAAGACAGTCATAGCAGCTATTACAGAAAAATTCATCAAGAATAATATTGTCGCCAGATATGGGGTTCCATTTGCTATTATTCCAGACAACGGAACTAATTTTATAGCAAAGAGAGTTGAGGATTTCCTCCAGAGTTGCAAGATCAGACATCACAGATCCTCCCCCTATCGACCTCAGATGAATGGGGCAGTGGAATCAGCTAACAAGAATCTGCTAAAGATCTTGAAAAAAATGGCCGAGACCCATAGAGATTAGCATGAAAAGCTGCCTTATGCATTATGGGCTTATAGAACCTCCATCCCGACATCCACAGGAGAAACACTTTACTCTTTGGTGTATGGCATGGAAGCAGTCCTTCCCTCTGAAGTGGAGAGTCCTTCGTTAAGGATCTTGAGGGAGACAGAATTAAAAGAGGCTGAGTGGGTACAGGACCGTAATGTTCAGCTTGATCTAATTGATGAACATAGATTGCAAGCTCTGCATCATGCCCAATGCTACCAGAAGAGAGTGGCCCGAGCTTATCAAAAGAAAGTCCGTCCTAGAAGCTTTGAACCAGGAGACTTGGTCTTGCGGGCCATTCATTTGCCAGATACACGGGGAAAATTTAGGCCCAACTGACGCAGACCTTTTGTGTTTAGGGAGGCTCTATCAGGGGGTGCAGTCATTCTTGAAGGCATGGACCATATAGAGCAATCAGAGCCCGTCAATGCCTCTTACTTAAAGAAGTACTATCAATGACTCTTAGTCAATCCTATGCCTTGCATTGTGAGCCATGCATTTTCATGCATCTTCTTTTTAACTACTAATGTTTTAGATTAGCGCATCCTAGCATAAACATGAATAATCTCTTGCACCTATTTTTTCTGCATAGCATCATCATTACCCGATGAGGAAAATTAGAAGCCTGCCTGCTTATGACATGACAAGTCCTCCTTATGTGCTACTATCCTAGAAGCTTAGGATGTGAGGGAGAGATTTTAGAGGAGTGGGCTAAATGTACAAATCCCCACAGGACCTATATCTCCAGAGGGAGGAAAAATGTTAAGTCTAGAGAGAGTGTGAGCATTAAAAGAAAAAAATACATTGACCTTGGAGCATAAAAGAAAATAGGAAGATAGAAGCAGTAGATAGAAGTTAAGCTCCATTGAGAGAGGCATGTGAACAACCTTACTCCTACCATATAGCTTGGAGAGGAGTCGGAGCATGCAATTACTAAGCCCACATGATCAAAGGGACTAGCCACCCCTTCAGCACAAGGGAAATAGCAGCCACCCCTTCAGCACAAGGGAAATAGCCACCCCCTCAGCCTAAGTGTATTTTTACCTCCAAGCAGGAGCAGGGTAAGTCAACATGCCTTTGAGGGAGAAAAAGAAAAATGAATTATTGAAAAAGTAGGTATAGGACCCCAGGAACTTGGCATGAGGCCCATAAATCTGAAGGAGAGCCATGAATAAACCTAAGTACCTAGGTTAATGTCACATGAGTCAAGGACAGTGTCACCTCCTATCACACGCAAAACAAGTTTCCTTGGCGCTGAGGGTACCAACATATCAATTAACCATTTCTTTGCATCTTTTGCACAGCATTTAGTTTAGTTAAGCATAATTGCATTTGCTTTACAAGGCGTTTTGGTCATATTTCGGCCAGAGGCATGTCAGCTGTCTTATGAGTCGTATAACCATTTGGCTAGGGCGCATGCTAGTTTTAGTCAAGCCTATTTGCATTTATTTTGTAAGGTATTTTGTTCGCATTTCGACCAGGGGCATGTCAGCTGCCTTATGAGTCGTATAAGCATTCGGCTAGGGGCATGATAGTCACTTCTTTAAAGTGAAAGGATTTGAAACCAGGGGCATGCCAATTAATTGATCTTAAAAGCAGTTGTGAAATTACATGAACAAGTACAAGCAATGCAAAACAACATCAGTGCCAACAATTTTATTTTGGTCTATCATGGATGCAAATATTGCTAATCAATTCTGGGCCTTTTCGAACTGCTAGCCCCTGTGAAACTAGTACCACTAGGAGGGAGCTCGCTCAGAGGCCACGACTCTCGTATCTCGGCATCATATTCCATCGTGCAACTGGAACCCTCAATGATGGCAAGATCAGAAGATTTGACGCTAGCATGTGTCTTGCGGGCCAACTCGGAAGAAGTTGCATTTGAGCCAACAGCATATCTCTTGTACCGTTAAGGACAGTGGCTTTGCACAATAAAATCTTGGCAGAAACTGAACTGGCGGAGGACCCGGACAGGATGATACTCCACGCCTCCCGAAAATCCCAGAAGAACCACAAGCTGCATATCCCTGGCATTGAAGAAAGCTGTAAAGGTTTTGGACGCCGAGGATATAATGCACCATGTTACTGTATCCTCTGTAAGATTCTGCAGTCTGCTGCATAACTCCGGGACTCCTGGGAACGTCCTTGAATGGTGAGTACGGCTATAGGCTTCAAAAGTAGAAGGCCGAGGGCGCAGAATCTTCATTCCCATATGGGCAGCAAACCAAACCTAGCAAAAATGGAGTTATAGTTAAGAAAAGCACAACAGAATAACGAAATGTCAATGATTTGCTTACCTGCACCAGGGCACCACACTCATGGAAATGGCGGGAGCGCTTCATTGCTCGATCCAAACCAACATAGGTTTCAGCAAGAAGGATAGGGGCCAAATCAATCTAGCGAACAACTATCGCCCAGGCTATTTCTGCCACCTTGATAGCCACAGTTGTCCGGCCGTGACTAAAGATCAGCTCCCCAAGGAAGTGCAGCACAAAGCAATAAAGCCACAGGATACCCATGGAAGAGCGGGCACCTATGATCGCATCAAAATAGTCCAAGCGCAACATAGTTGAAGATCCATCTCGGCAGATGAGTTTCTTCTCACAGACATTCTTGGCAATACCTGTGAGTCGGCTCACGACATGTACATAGCTGTCATGGCAGGTAAACACTGGAGGGGGCATGAATGGCGACAAACTGCAGATCCGTCTGACCCCCTCCAAAGTTAAAGTCATCTCCACCTACCCAAAGCAGAAGACATGCAAATCTGGTTTCCAAAACCGAGCCACGGCGCACAGCAAATGCCAGTTAACCTCCACCTTGGCTATACTCAAAAGGGAGGAAGAAATGCCCCAGATTCGTAATTGTTCGCGGTCAACAGCTGTCAAGGCATCAATCCAGCCACGTAGGGCATCTGAGCAGTGTTTTGGGGTTACCATGGTGGGATAGCTTTGCAGACACAGATTTGGGCCAGATATGGCAGTAAAAGACAGAACTTGACATAAATGTGGGACAAGCAAAGCAATCTAGTAGAATATAATACAAAAAGCATTTGCAGAATCAAGAAACATGTTTTGAAGTCTTTTGCCATGAAAGTGAGATAATAGAATACGAAGAAAATCTGCAACAGAGCACAAGAAAGCAATAGGAAAGCAACATAAAATGCACGTATACAGTAGCCTTACAATGGTAGTACAGAATATGACACAATTTGTGCCCAGAAAGATCAGAAAGTGAGCAAAAAAGCAAAAAGCAAAGGTCTACTTCTGTAACCATGCCGTCAGGGGGCGGCAACAAATAATATATATGTGCCAAAGTCGACAAAGCCACGGTAAAAATAAAATAATGCAAAAATGCAGGAGTCACCACCTAGTATATTCAAATGGAAGACAAGGAAAGTCATATAACATGAAAATCATGCAAAACAATAAAAGAAAAGTCTTCATAAACCAGAAATGCGGGTAAGGATCCCTATTACGTACGAGGAAGGTGTTAGGCACCCTTGTATGCCTGATAAATCGATCTTCTATTGGTTTCTCTTTTGCTAATGAAATGTCGGCTTTGCAGCCTTTGTTGTACGCCCAAGGGCGATATACCATGCGATGCTAATGAGTGTGGTGTCTAAAGTACGGGTGCATGATGTGTAGGGGTGTGTCCTAATGCTCAGAAATATCGCTTGTATGCCGGGTCCAGTGTTGATGCAATAATATTGCACAATAAGATCAAAGATCTAATATCTTGAGTGATTTATCATCCTTGCTTTACTATATGCCTAATGCAATCTAAAATACAGGAAAACTGCTAAAAACAAAGGTGTGCCTTCCTAATGCATCAAGGAAGAAAGCCAAAGGAAAACCCAAAAGCAAATCGGGTCAAGAAAGCAAGCAAAAACATGTGAAAGCCTACTGTGTGCTATTGAAAACAGGCCACTGCGCCTATTTGGTGCGCCAGATTGGTGCGCCCCCTATGTGCGTCTAAGTGGGCCAGTAAAATATGCTGAGCGAAAAACAGAAAACCACACAAAACCAAAACATCAGAGGATGCACTCTGGAAAGGTATGCAGTAGAATCTTTCTGTAAAACTCAGAAATCATGCCTCAAAAGTGCAAGAAATGCAAATGCAATGACCTTGTGCTCAAGGGCTGGTAGCGTCACATAAGGACTCACCTATTTAAGCTAGAATGAAGAATGCATGATTCGGTCGGGCCACTGGATCATGGGGCAATGCACATGGCTCTCCTCGAAGGAGTAAGGTGCAATCGGCCTACCAGAATCAGCCTAGAACTGAATAACAAAATAGAGAAAACAGTTGGAAAACAAATCGATCAAAATCGAAAAACATGCAGGTGACATCATGGCACATCCGAGAATCAGTCATAAAAGAAACAAGTTCAAAACCTTGCGATAAAACCATGCAAATAAAGATGCAATGCGAGTGTTCTGCTCTGACCAGTCTGGCGCGCTTGCTCGGTGCGCCATCATGGTGCACTGGTCAGGTGCGCCTGAGTGATGCGGCCCAGGGAATCTGGATCAGACTGCAATCTGATCCAGAATCTGCCCCAGTAGAGATGTAGGGTGATTCATGCTAATGCAGATAGGTTCATGCCATTATTAAGAACTGAAAATATGATGAGAATGCACACGATCGAGAATCATCATGTAAATCATGTATTCAAAGCCAAAATAAGTTGATGGGTTCATGTATGAAAACATGCAAAATGCCTTAGAATAAACATGATCTAGATAACACCAATCAAAACACATGTAAATGATGATCATAAGCATATTTCTATGTGCAAGAACATATGAGTGCGTGGCGAAGTGCTATGTGCAAGGAAATGATAAAAGAATAACTCATGCAGATTTCATGCTAGAAATATAAGTATAGATTAGCATGGAGATTATTTTGCATAGAGAGCAAGCATGTTTATCATAAAACTTTACAAAAACATGGAATAAATTAGTCCATACGTATGACTTCAAGCATGCTTTATCATGATTCTGAAATGAGATTCAAAGGAGAAAGAGGAGGTAGAAAGCCTACCTCTCAAGATGTTCCTTCTTGAAAAATCAGAGATAAAGAGATCCTTGCTCCAGAGAACGAAAATAAGCTACTGGAAAGAAGGAGAAACTCGTGCAGGAAGCTGGCTCAGAACAGAATGGCTGAATTCAGGATTTCTAACCTCTCCTCATGGTTGCCTATGGGTGTCCTTATATAGGATTTCCTCATGGGTAACTTATGGGAATGGGGAGAGCCTCGCAGACGAAAAGCCTAGAAGATTCCATGGCATATTCGTTACTAGAGGTAACAACCATGGGAGGTGGAAAGCCAGCAGCTAGCAGCCTGTGAAGTGGTGTGCTCTTGGGATGTCCGTCAGGTATGTGCGCCTGAGATGTGTGCTAGGTAAGTGTGCTAGGTAAGTGTGCTAGCTAGGTGTGCTAGCTATGTGTGCTAGGGAAGTGTGCTAGCTAGGTGTGCTAGGGAAGTGTGCTAGCTATGTGTGCTAGGTAAGTGTGCTAGGGAAGTGTGCTAGCTAGGTGTGCTAGGGAAGTGTGCTAGCTAGGTGTGCTAGGTAAGTGTGCTAGCTAGGTGCTCTCCCCTACTAATCTGGTTTTCTAATTGGGCTGCAGGCTTGTTACGGGTTTGGGGTTGGTTCAAGGATCAGTCACATCTAAAGCAACATTTGGAGTCCTATCAATGAGTCACCTAAAAATCGGGGTGTCTACAGCTGCCGTTTTTTTTCAGAAGAGACGGCGGTGTTTCTCGCAGAATGCGAGTTTGTATAGAAGAACAAAAGGGTTTCAGCAAAAAAGGAAAACAAAACTCGTCATTTTTGGAGGCGCACATAGGTGGCGCCTGGAATAGCTGCAAAATTTCAGTAGTACCTCCCTTAAAATATGGACATCGCCAAATCAACGCCATTTGTTTAATCCTGCACAGAGTACTTTGCATACAGCTTGCACATACACAAAACCCCGAGTGGCACATCACAGAATCAGAAATTTTCTTATAAATTTTCAAAATAGGTTACAATGTGCCAATGTTATTACAGAGCTTGCAAAAACTGTAAGTAAGGCTACCCCTCATCTGAATCTTCCTCATCAGATGCTGCCTTTTGAAAATGCTCCGCCAAGAGTCGGGCGCCTCGTCGAGTGATTCGGCACGACCCCTGAGCAGCTGCGGTGGCCTGGGAACTAGGAGCAGAGTTGCGAACCCTCTAGGTAACCTCGGTGTCTGAACGGTCCTCCTCAGACGCCTCCATAGTAAAGTCCCCGCTACTGGCTACATTCACTTCCTGAGCAGGAAAGTCTTGCTGCAAAATCAAAACTTATGTTAGCAATAAGAATTATAAAAGTGGTAGCAGGGGCAGAAAAGAGAAACATACCCGGATGATGTTGTGCCAGCGCAGCTCCTGCAAAATAATGGATATGTCAGATACAGTAGAAATGGTAGTTTACAAAATAAGAGTCTTACCCTCTTCCGACGAATATCGGCATAAAAGGCGCCAAATTGTTCTTTGAAGCCCTGTGGATTATAACGAATGTCAGACTTTTATAATTCACATGATAGCAATATACAGAAAAAATGGAAATCATGTACCTGAGCCCAGTCAGATGCATACCACATCCCACGCTGGCTATCCCGCACTGCCTCCTCGAATAGGTACGGCTTCCCCACACGCCGGTACCTGGCCAGATAATCTGTATAGTTAACTTCCCGAAGGACATGTCTGTCCTGGGAAGCTATGGCAGCTGCATGCCGGCTTCTAACAACCGAACGAGTTGTAGCCGGGCGATCCATATCAGCAGGAGGAGGGGCAGGAATGCAAAATTCATTCAAGAATTGATGCCGTACACGCCTAGGAAGGTAGTAGGCTGACTTCTTCATACAATAGAATTTCACCTGTTTATCCCTAAGAACACGGTCGGAATTCAAGGGTTCCCAGTTGAAGCCATCGTACCGAGCGAATGGGCATAGGTGAACTTGTTATAGAAACAGAGAATTATAAGCAAAGAAAATAAAACAGGCATGCAAAGTTAAAGTCTAACGGCAGAAGAGACTTATATCCTCGAGCTCTACCAGGTCCAGCAAATACCAGTAGGACTCATAGCTATATACCCCAGCTGCAGCCCAGTGGTCAAGCTCGACCCATTGGCGGGGAAGGGGCAGGAGCTCGTCCCACAGACGACCAAATCTGTGCCCTCTGGTGATGTGCTCCATGATCCAGTACTGCAAAGACAAGCACAAGTCAGTTTGTCAAATATTAAGCATAAAGGAAATTTGTTTTGCAAAGTAATGAAAGCAAATACTTACAATCAACAGAGGGTATAACCCCACGTAAGAGCGGCGCCCAAGTTTGACCACATTGTCGAGCCCATAGATTAGCCAGGTATAACTAGCACCAGCCCAATTATAATGATCCAGATGTTCTAGGTTGGTCAAATACGCGATCCAATCAGCATGGATACAGTAGGCCGACGAATCACAAAAGTGTTGAAAAAATCTATATGTATATTTTGATGATAACAAATGACATGTGATTAAGTATAAGTAATCACTTAAGCAAATATGAAACACTCAAGTATTACATGTGCAAATCATTTATAAAGGTGTAAATAATTTATTTGTACTCTTGATATAAAAATGGACTGATATGAAAAGAAAGAAAGTGTTTGTAGTTCATATGCAAAACGGCATACCGAATATTTTCGGTATACCGATTCAAGGAATAACGGAACATCAAACAGAGCACCGAAATTCAAAGGAAATTAAAGCTACAAGAAAAACGGTCGACTGATTATTTTCGATATACCGTTTCAGGAGAAAACGGCAGATCAAACGGCACACCGAAGTTCAAGGACTTATGGAGCAAAATGGATTTTCGACAGACCGAAATTTTCTGGCATACCGTTTTGTCCTGACCGTTGTAGATTTCGGTCGATCGATCATTTTCAGCATACCGAATCTTGTGTCAGTAATCAGCAGATTTTCTAGTCGTTAGTCACAATTAGGAAATCTTGTAACACTATAAATTGAGGTCCATATGTAGCTCACAACTTACCAATTCCTTCATTGAGCTATATTCTATTAAGTGATTCAAATGAGTTGTAAAAATTCGATCAAAGCTTTGCTTCAAGCCCTAAGTGCTTCAACATCCATTCAGTCAAGCAAGAGCAAGATCGCAAGTGCTCAAAAGCTCTCTCTTTCAAGCAATCTGAGGTTCTCCGGGAAGGAGAAGGAAATTGTGATACAAGTGTACAAATAAGGTAACTTTTGTAGCTTGTAATATTCATGTTTTGAATATAAAGGGTTAAAGTCTTAAGTGGGGAACTTGAGGAGTGGACTAAGCCGGGGTGGCTGAACCACTATAAAAATCCTTGAGTAATTGTGATTGCATGTTTTGTGGATTAATCTTTAACATTCTCAAGTTTGCTCATTAAATTCTAAAGATTAACTTAAAACCGCAAAATCTCTATTCACCCCCCTCTAGAGAAGCATTAAGATCCAACAATTGGTATCAGAGCTTTGTTATCTAGATATAGATTAATTATCTACTAGATGGCTTCTCAATCTTTTAATGTTATGGAGGGTCAAAGCATTAACCGACCACCTTTCTTTGATGGAATAAGCTATAGTTATTGGAAATGTAGAATGATAATTTATTTGAAAT
>JAMKQA010023288.1:0-11974 GCA_024699735.1 Posidonia australis
GTGCAAAGAAATAGTAAGAAAAAGATAGCTCATACAAGCAACATAGTGCAGATTTTTATACTAGAAACAAAGTAAACATGCTTGCAAACAAAAGTGTAGATTTGCATGGAGAGCATCTTGCAAGGAGGACAAGTAAATTCATCATAGAAACCTCATGAAAACACAAAATTAGACCATATGTGGAATTTCTAGCATGCTTTATTCCAATGCACAAGAATAAGAACTTAAAGGAAAAGTAGGAAGGGCCTACCTTGCCCAAGATGTTCCTTCAAAAAAGACCTAAGATAATAAGCTCCTTGATGCTTTGGAAGGGCTGAGAATATCTCTGGATGCAGGAAAAAGCTTGAGAGCTCAAGTGGATAGTTGCAGAATTCTGGGGAAGGCTGGCTGTAGCTGTGTGTGTCTAACCCCAAATGGCAGCCTATAGGGATTTTTCAAGGGTAACTCCTGGGAAAGCAAGGAGCCTCGTAGACGAAAAGCCTGGTAGATTCCATGGCATATTCGTTGGTGGAGGTAACAGCCATGGGAGGTGGAAAGGCAGCAGCCAACAACCTGAGAAATGGCTGGGCGCCAGGTATGTGCGCCAGGTTGGTGTGCCAGGTAGGTGTGCCACTGTAGTGCTCCTGCTCGATGCTCCAAACAAGTGCTCCACATTGGTGCTCCAGCTAGGTGCTCTCTCCTACTTGTCTAGATTTCTAATTGGGCTGTGGGCCTGCTATAGGTTTTGATTTGGTTTAGCTAATAGGATTCAAGGGTTAGCCACATCCAAAGCAACATCTGGAAAGCTCATTTATGAGTCACCTCAATATCGGGGTGTCTACACTCATGTTCCGCCATGGTCCAACGTGTCAGCGAGGCTCTTTCTGCTGTCACCTTTGAGGGTATCGCCACTTCGGCCCCCTCATCCCTTTTCCTGACTTCTTCAGCTGTCTCTTCACCCTATGTCAGCCTCTTCCAGGCCCATGGGGCATCCTCCCCTTTCGTGTCGGGACACGGGCAGACCCTGTCATGTCTGGTGCCTGTCACCGAGTTAGTTGCATTGACCGCTACCTGAGCTCCGGAGCTGCCAGTGTCTCTCCCTCTACAGGGCCCATTTGTCCTGACCTCCCAGCTAGCTACGGTAGCCTCTTTGATAGGAACCGTCCCTTCTAGACAGTCTACCTCCCTTTTGCCTTCTACTGTGTCAGCTCTGTTGACAATCTCATCCCTCAGTATTGCTACCGATGGGAGTCCAGTTGTGCAAGCCCAGTACTTCTTGGCCCTCATCTAGAAGCTACAGGGCATGGCACTCTCCCTGGACTCCTCACTGCTCCCAGCTTCTCCTCCCCTTGAGGTCTTGCCGCCCTTGGCTTTAGTGCTCCATCCACTGCACCTCCCCGGCCGTCGCCCTAGCTCCTCGCTAGTCAGGCGATGGGGGTGTCAGTCCTGCATCCTTCACCTTCATCTCACTCTTCACAGCATGCATCTCCACTACCCGGTGGCCAGCCTCTCGGCTTGGCAGGAGTGCAACACTCTCTTGTCCCGTTGCCTGGACTCGCACTAGGACAACAACTGCCACCCACAAACCTTGCACCACTCATAGCATAGCATACTACCTACCCTCCACCCCTGCATCAAACACAGGTTCCCCCATGCATCTCACATTACACCACGCACCTGCACGGGTATGCCAGCTATCATGCCATGACACCAGGGGGTATGATGGTGGATCCGGAGGAGCACCTCTGTGCGACCCACACGGCATATGCGATACCTGCCCAGGTTGCGCCAGTCTTAACAGCAGCGACCCCAGATGCCGTCCTTTCTAGGATGGGTGATTTGGAAAGAGCACTTCGACAAGTGTAGGGTGGGGATCGCCAGTCTTTTCAGTTCCGAGACCTCTGCTATTTCTCAAAGGCAACTCTCCCACCAAATTTCCAAGTCTCGGATTTTGAAAAATACAACGGAAAAGGCTGCCCAATCTCCCATATGAGGGCATACTACGGAGACCTTGCTCAGTTTCAGGCTGATGAAAGGTTGTTTATCCACTTGTTCTAGAAGAACCTTTCTGGTCCTGCCTTAAAATAGTTAACTTCTTTGGACATGGCGACCATTCGGACTTGGAACGACCTAGCCTAGGCATTCCTAGAATAGTATTCCTTCAACCTCAACCTAGTCCCTAAGAGAGAGGACTTGGCCGCCACCAAGCAGTAGCCTCTTGAGTCGTTTGGAGAGTACGTTGGGCACTGGCTTGCCCTTGCGTCACAGGTCAAGGATAGACCCTCTGATGAGGAGTCTATCGAGATGATCATCCGTGGGGCATAGCCAGCCACAGGGGCTCTACTTAGCATCCAGCCTATCACCACTTTCTCCTCTCTGATTAGAGCCGGCACCTGCGTGGAAGGCTCGCTACGAAGTGGCAGCTTCCCCGCACTCACTGCGTTTGCCAAGCAAGCAATCACCTCCAGCCATAATGCCGACACCAGCAACAATAGCAGCAACAACAACAATGACTCCAGCTCCAGCTATCCGAAGAGGAGGGATCTCCCGAAGAGCGCCGTCACATACCTTGGGTCCCCTGCTCTGCTGGTGAACGTGGCCGCTGGCTCAAAATCAGGTAGTTTATGCATCAGCATGTAAGACACCCCATACACCCCACATCACTAACATCGCTGAGCCAGTGTATCCCGTAGCACCGGCAAGGCAAGGACAACACCCCCTACAGGGAAGGCCCCGACGACTCGATCGAGATTTCACCCCACTCGTTGAGCCGTTGAGCGCCATCCTTCTCAAGGTGCAGTCGCTCCTCAGGTACCCAGACGTTCGCCCACTGCCGAATCCATTGTCGGTGTGGTATAAAGTGAACTTGTACTGCAGTTACCATCGGGCCCTGAGGCACTCGACGGACAACGGTTTCACTCTCCAGAACGCCATACAGGACCTCATTGATCGCAAGGTCATTGTCATCGACACTCTTAATGCAGGATCTGCACTCGCTCCAACACAAGCACCAGCACTAGCACGAGCACAGCCACACCTCAGCATAGTCAGTCAGCCTCTCTCTTAGCATTCCCATTTGGGAGCACCTGGGACCTCAGGGGTTCACTGCTTCTTTCCTGTCGGGTCCGGCTCTTCCCAGCTGGACCCGTTTGGTCCTATCCACCTTGCCTCTGAACCGTTCCCGTCTTAGAGGTATATTTCCTTCCTCCCTGGTTCAAAACCCATTGTCGGCATGATTCACCTGGTCGCCAGGACAGAGCGCGCCGTCGCTTCCACCAGCCAGCCAGTGGTCTAGTTGGAATTGGCGGCTTGTACGCCTCTGGTCATCAATTTGACTAGGGATACCCACTGGGTACCGTATGACTATGCCATAGAAATGTGTGTAGAAATCACACGGTCCGGATGGTGTACAGGCCCCTAACTCCGGTCCCCAGGGCAAGCCACTCAGTACCACCTCCACCTCAACAAACAAACCAGCCCCCTAAGCCCGCCATTGAGGAAGCTACCCTTAAACCCATCACCAACACTGCCAGTAAATCCCCAGATGATCTCGCCTCCCAGCTTAAGAAGGTCAAAGCCGATATATTCATTTGGGACCTCATCCATATCTCAATCGAGCACCAGGAGGCCTTCCTTAGAGGATTCCAGGTAGCCCATGTATCCGCCACCATTGAGCCCACAACCCTTGAGAACAAGGTAGGCATGATCGCAACGCTGCGGGTCATCTCCTTCTCATCCTAGGAGTTGCCCCCAGCAGGAACCAATCACAACCAACCGTTGTTCATCATTGTGCAATTCCAGAAGTTCTAAATCCCCTTGACACTGGTTGATAATGGCGTAGGTCTAAACATCTGCCCCTTGCGCACCACGAGTAAAATCGGATTCAAAGCCGAGGACATCACGCCAGTTGTCAAGGGGATGACGTCTTTTGACAACACGCACCACAATGCATTGGGGCTTTTGGTCATCCTTTGATTGTCGGTCTGGCTCAGTTCAATGTCGAATTCTATGTTGTTGATCTCGAGCCTGCTTTCAATCTCCTGCTTAGGTGCCCTTGGCTACACAAGCATCAAGTCATCCCGTCAACCTTGCACCTTATGATCAAGTTCTACTATGGCGACGACATTGTTGTTGTCATGGCAGAGAACTTTGAGAAGGACGGGGTTGACGCGGTCTCTTCGGTCGATCTTCAGACTGTCCACTTTGATCCCAAGCAGTCGGATGTCCTCTACCGTGTTAATCGTTTCGAACCGATTAATTTTGTTCTAGAATTCGGACGTGTTAGCTTCTTGTCTGTTCGTAGCCACCCTTAGTTGATGGTTGAGAACCTTTGTCATCGGTGGAGATACAAAAAGGGAGCACCGCTTGAGCGATACAGTCAAGGGATCACGGAGCCTGTCGAGGTGAAGGAAAGAAGAGACTGCAAAGGACTTGGATACCAGGGACCACGGGGAGGCGTGCACAGGCACCGAAGGTTGCTTGTCCCTCAGGATTTGACTAACTTTGTTAGTGTAGGTGTGATGGACCTGAACAGAAACCCGTCCCCAGTCATTGCAGTGCAGCAATAGCAGAGTGCAGCAGAAGACATCAAGTGGGTCTGCATCAAGGATTACTACATGGATGAAGACACATTGAGCGCAGTCAAGCTGGACCCCACAAGCAGGATAGAGCAGCAACAGGCAGCAGACCCAGCATTCCCCTATCTAGCTTTGCCATCCACTGCAACAGCAGCATCACAGTCAGTCACAGTCATAGTAGCGCCACAATCAGTTTCAGCCACAACAGTATCACAGCCATAGCCAGTTTCAGCCGCAGCAGTATCACAACCATAGCCAGTTTCAATCACAGCAACAGCACAACCACATCTAGTTTCAGTCACAGCAGTATCATAGCTACAGCCAGTTTCAGTCACAACAGTATCACAACCACAACCAGTTTTAGTCACAACAACAGCAGCACCACAGTCAGTCACAGTCGCAGCAGTATCACAGCCACAATCAGTTTCAGTCACAGCAACAGCAGCACCATAGTCAGTCACAGTCGCAACAGTATCACAACCACAACCAGTTTTAGTTACAGCAATAGTAGCACCACAGTCAGTCACAGTTGCAACAGTATCACAACCACAGCTAGTTTTAGTCACAGTAATAGTAGCACCACAGTCAGTCATAGTCGCAATAGTATCACAGCCACAACTGGGTTTAGTTTCAGCCACAGCAGCGCCATCGTCAGTCGCAGCAGCAGCACCATAGTTTCAGTTAGCCACAGTAGTAGCACCATCAATAGGGTTGCCAGAGGCGGCGGCAGCCTAGATGTAGCAGTTTAGCAGTAGTATTATCCCAACCCTTCTTGTCCGCAGATCTCTGGTGTAGTTGGAATCATGCACCTACCATGTCGACTTCACCTTGGATGACGAGGAGGGTGCAGCCATCGAGACCCACATAGACACAGTGCTAAATGACCTGGAAGTGCTATTCCAGGAACAACTGGCGGTCTTGGCGGAAGACGTAGCTAAAGAAGATAGGAAGAGGAAAGCGAAAACAGTAGCATCAAAGCCAGAACTCGCCCCACCCCAGAATCACCGGGGTCCTTCAGCAGTCATGGTTGTGGAGGAGGGTAGAATAGTTAGGACTAGACCAGAGGAGATGATCTCTGAGCAGCCAGGAGGCAGGTCTAGGTGGTATTTGTAGCACAAGCCTCGCCTTGATATTGGCGAGGGTAAAAAAAAAGACCTCGAGGTAGACTCCTCAGAGAGCCCACAGAGCAACCCCTAGAGCAGCCACCAGCAAGACGACTGTCAGGGGAAGATTATTGTAAATAGTACAAAAAACACAAAAAAATAAGAAAAAAAAAAAAACAAAAAACCAAAAATATTAGGACTACTGTAGTGGAGGGAGAAGAATAGGCCAACACCACAACAAAGCAGAAAAGCGCGGGATCGGAGTTCACGCAGTGCAGCTACAAGAATACCAGAGTCAGTGTGACCCTCCTCAAGCGTAAAAAGGGACAAGAGTCGGAGCAGATATTCTCCTTTGATGTCACTAACTTAGCATTCCAAGAGGAGGTCTTATCAGAACTGATAGCGTACAAGGAGGAGGACGACATAGGCGTCGATGATTCAGAAGATGCGCCGGAATTCCATCCTCACGCCGACAATCCAGAAGGACCGAATTTGCACGTAGAGGAGGACACAGAGATGGTGAATATCGACACGCCAGGCGACGTTAAGGAGGTCCACATTAGTGCCAGATTGTCACCGCAGCCAAGGGTAGTTTTTATCGCTTTTGCGAAGGAGTATAGTGATGTTTTTGCCTAGAGTTATGATGATATGGTCGGACTAGATGTTGAGATAGTAGTGCACACTCTGCTGTTGAAGCCGAACGTTAAGCCAATCAAGCAGAAACTCAGAAGATGGTGCCCGCAATGGCTTCTCAAATTAAAAGAAGAAATCATGAAGCAACACCAAGTCAAATTCTTAAAGGTCGTCCTTTACCCAGAATGGCTGGCCAATGTAGTTCTGGTGTCGAAAATGGACGGACGGGTTCCATTGACTAAAGAGACCTCAACAAAGCGAGCCCGAAAGATGATTTCCCGCTACCTCACATCGATGTACTGGTGGACAACTCCATGGGGCACAAAATGTTATCATTTATAGACGGCTTCTCAAGCTACAATTAGATCAACATGGTAGAAGAGGATATGGAAAAGACATCATTCATCACCCTTTTGGGGGTCATTTGCCACAGGGTGATGCTGTTCGGACTCAAGAATGCCGGTGCTACGTACCAGAGGGCAATGATAGCAATTTTTCATGACCTCATGCACCAGGACATCGAGGTGTATGTGGACGATATGATTGCAAAATCTAAAGAGTCTGACGACCATCTCGCCTGCATGAGAAAGTTGTTTGATCACCTACGAAAGTTTAAGCTCCGGCTGAATCCCAGCAAATGTGTGTTTGGCATGACATCAGGAAAGTTCTTGGGATATATAATCAGTCAAAGGGGAATTGAGGTCGACCGTAATAAAGCCAGAGCCATCATTGAAATGCCCCCTCCGGCCACAGAGAAGGAGGTCCGAGGTTTGTTGGGGCGCCTACAGTACATCAGCTGATTCATCGCCAAGCTCACTCCCATATGTGAGCCAATCTTCAAGCTCCTGAGGAAAAATGCTCAGATCACCTGGAGTGTGGAGTGCCAAGCCGCCTTCGATAAGATCAAACAGCTGCTAGCTAGGCCGCCAATCCTAGTCCCCCCAATGCTAGGACAATCACTCCTTCTCTATTTGTCAGTTACACAGTACTCCATGGGTGCTGTATTGGGCCAGCATGATGAGATAGGCTGTATGGAAAGGGTGGTGTACTACCTGAGCAAGAAGTTCAATGATTGTGAAGCCAGCTATACCACTATCGAAAAAGTTTGCTTATCCTTGGTTTGGACCACCCAATGCTTGCGGCACTACATGATGGCGTATCTAGTTTTACGATTGTGCCGGCACGACATGATGAAGTACTTGCTCCAGAAACCAGCATTGGTGGGTAGATGCGTCAAGTGGCAGGTTTTGTTATCCCAATATGACATCACCTTTGTGACGCAAAAATCAGTGAAGGGACAGGCCTTAGCAGAACACTTGGCTGACTTGCTTTTGCTGGAGTATCAGCCCTTGCCGACGTAGTTTCTCGACGAAGACATTATTCGCCATGGATGATTCGGGACTCGAGGAGTCGGAAGACCAGAAGTGGTGGTGCCTCTACTTTGATGGGGTAGTAAACAAGAGAGGCCAGGGTATCAGGATAGTGCTGGCAACGCCCCAAGGACAGCTTATCTCGTTTTCTAGGAAACTGTTGTTCCGGTGCACCATTAACAAGGCAGAATATGAAGCTTGCATCCTTGGCCTGCAGGCTGCATTAGAGCAGGGTGTACGGGAACTGCAAGTCCACGACGACGCCTTGCTGATCATATCCCAGGTGAACGGGAGTTGGAAGACAGAAGACCCGAAGCTGGTGCCATACCACTCATATCTCCTGATGCTCATGACAGAATTCGAGGACATCTCCTTCATGAATAGAGCTAGGAATGCATATGTAGACGCGTTGGCAACTCTGGTATCATGGTTGTCCATACCAGACAATCACGTAGTGGACATATCGGTGACCCGAGTGGATTACCCTGTGTACTGCATGAGCATCGAAGAAGTTGATCCCCTTGAAGAGCTTCCCTGGTACCACGACATCAAGGTTTTCTTGCAAACTGGGAATCTTCCACCTGATACCCCTGCCACTGACAGGAAAACCATGCAGCGGCTTGCATCGAAGTATGTCCTTGGGAGTGGCCGTTTGTACAAGAGGTCCTACAACCCAATGTTGTTGAGGTGCGTAGACCGAAAGGAGGTCGATACCCTGATGCTACAGATCCATGCTGGAGTGTGCGACCCACATATGAATGGGATCTTGTTGGCCAAGAAGATCATGCTGTAGGGCTACTACTGGTTGACCATGGAAGTGGACTACTGTCGGTTCGTCCGAAGGTGCCACAACTGCTAGGTCCACAGCAACCTGATCCATGCTGGCAGAGGGGAACCGCGCTCCCACGCGATCGGGACAGCATGGGAGTTGGTAGGGCCACGGCAAATCTGGCAATTCCGAGGACGGGAAAATGACTCGAAAACACCGGAAAGCGATATGAAGGTAAAACGTGGAGTCGCCACCTAGTCTATTCAAAACAGGAAGACGAGGAAAATCGTATCGGAAAAACCAGAAAACTCGAAATCGAAGGCGAATAAAAGATGACTCATGCCAAAAGGATTCGACACACGGATCATTGCGAACTGGAGAAAGGGTAAGGACTCCTATTATGTATGGGGAAGGGGTTAGGCACCCCCACACGCTCGGCGAATCGATCTTTCTCGGAATCTCGCTCGCGTGCATAGAAATGTGGGCACTTAGATGCCAATTAATGGGGTTATATGGATGATGTAAGAGAGATAAATTGTATGGCTTAAAGGGTATGACATATTGAAAACTGAGTGCAATCGAAACAAGAGACATGAAACTAAAACATAGGATGCAGGTGTGGTGGGATCAATGGCTAGGCTGAGTCCGATTTTACCCCTGGATGACCCATGCATGTGTCATGGGCAGGTCACTCGCGCAGCCACGACGCGCCTTCGAGAGATGTCATAGCTATTTGCCATCATGGCCTTATCCCAGGCACACAAGAAGTACAATGCAATGACTACTAAGATGTAGAGGGGATATATCAGGCTAGGGCTCATGCATTGGCTAAGAATCGAGAAAAGCCACTTCATCAGGGAACATTCAAGCAACAAACATGGGATGTGAGAAAATCAAAGAGTAAAACCATGCTAAAAGAAACAAAACATGCATGAATGACCTAGAATAGGGCAGGTGTGGCCTTGGCTTGGTTGGGTCTGACCCTATCCGGGCCAGGAGCGATACGAGTATATAGGGAGCGCTATCGGGGCGCGCAGGTTGAACAGGGGCCAGACCTTCCTCCTTCATTGCTCTTCCTTGGAGAGTAGGGCATCACCGGACGACGAGGGCCGCCTGGGAGCTTGAGGGGGTCACCACGACACGATGAGAATGCAAGAAAACCAATGAGATGCAGGGGGTTATCCTCCCCACCCCACCATCACCGACGTCAAGGCTGGCCTCCCTCCGGCGAGCCTCCACAGGAGGTTCCGGCTTAGAGGTGACTTAGCGGCTTGGGGGAGCGAGAGGAGGAGGAGAAGTGCTGTCAGGAAAGGTCGAGCTGGGCATTCAGGGGCAAGAGCCTCACGCCGGCATGGGTTGACTGTCGGTGGGGAGAATGCGGGATGCAACGGGACAGTAAAGAAAACCACGAGAAAACGGCGTAGAAAGATCAAACTTACGCTCCTAAGTTACCCTCTGGTAAGATGGGAAGAGAATGTTACTTGTTGGTTGCCTTGAGTGTCGTCGGCGTTGGTAGATGGTGGGCTCTGGTGAGAGGTTGGATGGTCGGATGCGGGGCTGGTGATGGGCTGTGGATGGTTCGGGAGTAAGCGAAGATCAGCTAGGGAGCTTGGGGCGTTTGCCGAAGGGAGGAAAAGCCGGAGGTGGTCGGAATTGGGTGTTGGGCTCGTTGGTTTCAGGTTCACTCTGGCTTAACTCCCTGGGTTCTCTCTGCCCTCCTCTCTTGCGAGTGCCTGGGTGTCCACTGGCTGAAGGAGCTCGAGGGGGTTTTGGTGGTTGCTCCTGACGTGGTAGGTGGCTGATGGTGTGGGTGGCTCAATGTCAGGGGATGGTCGCCGGCGTGCTGTAGAGGTGGCATGCAGCAACGGGCGGCGCAGGGCATGGAAGGCTGGTGGCAGGGTATGGATGGTTGGATATGTCAGGCACGCCGAGGGACAAACCGGCACTTTGTGCACGACATTGCTTGTACGAGGTACGAGGTCGTACAACGAAAGCGACAAGTCAAGCAGTGCCTGTCGTGCTGCCCTAGCCCTGAAGCGCACTTGGGCCGCACAATCTAGGGGTGTACACGGTTCGATTTGGTTCGGTTCCAACAGGAACCAAGAACCAAACCATACTTAACGATTCTGATTATATTAGAACCGAACCAAACCATGTATATACTTAGAACCGAACCGAACCAAACCATCCAAAAAGCGATCAGTTCGGTTCGGTTCGGTTCTCGATTAAGATTAGAAATAAATATGAACTACTACACTATTTTACAATGTATTAAATTTACTCTCACTTCTCTTTTACATCATGTGTTATATTAATATATTCACTGCAAGCTCTTCTTCTTGTCTTTTGTTATGACTTATGACCATTGACCATGACCAACAAAGAAATGAAGAATGGCTACCTATGAAAGTATGAATGCTTGGAATTTCTATCATTTATTAAAGGAAGATACATGACCACTCTCAAGGACATTTTGAAAGCTAACAATTACCATCCATTACAATTTTTTTGACGTTTTTTTGGGTGTATACCAGGGAATAATATTTATAGTAATTTACAAGTTACTACAACACAAAATTTTTTTTGAAAGGCTGGATGGAGAGGAGGGCCTATCATGGACTGAGGAACCATTCTTTTCATCAAATATGGACTGAGACCCAAGCTCACATCCAAAATATTTAGTGGTGTAACTAGTAGGCCTAGCCAAATCAAGTTTTTGTGATTTCCACCAAGTTGACAATTTTGGTCTTGATGCCATTTCCAGTTTTCCACGACCTTTTATTATGGCAATCATCCCAAGCATCTTGTACCTGTAGAAGGCAATCAGGAGGCAACAACAAAGTCTCACAAGTAATTAGCAAATTAATCATTAACCAGTAGAATCCCAAGTCTCTAATAAGAGAATAAATTGCATAAGACATCAGATATTTTGAAATACAATAATTCTAAAATAAAGCATCTTTGGACTACTGCATACAATAATTTTGAAATAATTAAATATAACTTAGTCAACTAGATTTGCCTTCTGATAATTCATTCATAAATATGAAGCATGAATTGCTAACATACTGTAACCATGCCGTCGAGGATGGCAACAAATATATATGTGCCAAAGTCGGCAAAGCCACGTCAAAAATAAAATAATGCAAAATGAAGGAGTTGCCACCTAGACTATTCAAATGGAAGACGAGGAAAACCATATAACATGAAAATCATGCAAAACAAATAAGGAAAAGTCTACGTAAACCAGAAATGCGGGTAAGGATCCCTATTACGTACGAGAAAGGTGTTAGGCACCCTCGTACGTCCGATAAATCGGTCTCCTATTGATTTCTCTTTTGCTTATGGAATGTCAGCTTTGCAGCCTTTGCTGTACGCCCGAGGGTGATATGCCATGCCATGCAAATGCGTGTGGTGTCTAAAGTACGGGTGCATGATGTGTAGGGGTGTGTCCTAATGCTCAGAAATATCGCTCGTATGCCGGGTCAAGTGTTGATGCAATAATATTGCACAATAAGATCAAAGATCTAATATCTTGAGCGA
>JAMKQA010023290.1:0-10598 GCA_024699735.1 Posidonia australis
ACATTCAAAGGCGAAAGGGGTGGCACCAAGATTCGTTTGAATAGACAGAAACTTGAATGGGAAGGTGGCACAAATATTCGTTCGAATGGACTGAACCTTGGATGGGAAGGTGGCACCAAGATTCGTCCGAATGTACCGAACCATGGATCGGAACATTCAAAGGCGAAAGGGGTGGCACCAAGATTTGTCCGAATAGACCGAACCTTTGATGGCAACATTCAAAAGTGAATGGGGTGGCACCAAGATTTGTCCGAATAGACCGAACCTTGGATGGGAACATTCAAAGGCAAAAGGGGTGCACCAAGATTCGTCCGAATAGACCGAACCTGTGATGGGAACATTCAAAGGCAAAAGGGGTGGCATCAAGATTCGTCCGAATAGATGGTACCTTGGATGGGAACATCTAGACTCCGGATGGCATTCTAGAAAGATGGAAAATGGAGGCCTTGAATTCTTCCATCAGGATCGAAATTCAAAGGCAAAGGAGGTGGCACTGAGATTCGTCCTGATGGATCTAACTGCGGATGGGAGCATCTAGACTCTGGGCGGCAATCTAGAAAGATGGAAAAGGGAGTCCATGAATCCATCCATCAGGATCAGAATTCAAAGGTGAGGGAGGTGGCACCGAGATTCGACCTAGCGGATCGAACCACGGATGGGAGCATCTAGACACCCGGTAGTAGTCTAGAAAGATGGAAAAGGGAGGCCTTGAATCCGTCCACCACGATCAAAATTCAAAGGTGAGGGAGGTGGCACCGAAATTCACCCTGACGGACCGAACCACAGATGGGAGCATCTAGACTCCGGGTGGCAGTCTAAAAAGATGGAAAAGGGAGGCCTTGAATCCGTCCATCAGGATTGGAATTCAAAGGCGAGAGGGGTGGCACCAAGATTCATCCTGATGGATCGAACCGCAGATGGGAGCATCTAGACTCCAGGCGGTACTCTAGAAAGATGGAAAATGGAGGCCCTGAATCCATCCTTCAGGATCGAAATTCAAAGGCGAGGGTGGTGGCATCGAGATTCGCCCTGATGGATCGAACCGTGGATGGGAGAATCTAGACACCGGGCGGTAGTCTAGAAAGATGGAAAAGGGAGGCCTTCTATCCATCCACGAGGATAGGAATTCAAAGGCGAAGGAGGTGACACCGAGATTTGCCCTGATGGACCAAACCGTGGATGGGAGCTTCTAGTCTCCGTGTGGCAGTCTAGAAAGATGGAAAAGGGAGGCCTTGAATCCGTCCATCCGGATCGGAATTCAAAGGCGAGAGGGGTGGCACTGAGATTCTTCTTGACTAATCGAACCACAGATGGGAGCATCTAGACTTCGGGCGGCAGTCTAGAAAGATGGAAAAGGGAGGCCTTGAATCCATCTATCAGGATCGGAATTCAAAGGCGAGGGAGGTGGCATCGAGATTTGACCTGACGGATCGAACCATAGATGGGAGCATCTAGACTTTGAGCAGCAGTCTAGAAAAATGGAAAAGAGTGGCCTTGAATCCATCCATCAAGATCAGAATTCAAAGGCAAGGGAGGAAATTCCGCCCCACCTAGCACAGAAGTTGTGAAGATTTCATCCATCCAGGCCAAGGCAACAAAACGAGATACTCAACTATTATCTGGGTGATCCCTAGTGCCAAGCCGACAGGCAGAAGAAAGTAGAATCTGCACCAGTCATGTACATGCTGTCGTGATGGCGACTTTTGTTCCGCATCAACCATAAGCAATCAAACAAACTGACCAGAATCGTTCTAATGAATTTTATTACCATAGTCAATGGAATGATTGCATGTATTTCAACTTGCAAAGAACTAGTAAAATGACAGGAATGTTAAGAATCTATGTCATCTCTGGATCTCTTGGAGCTTAAGACTTTAGCAAAGAACGTACGGCTCAAAGCGGCGCTGTAGATTGGCCAGGCCTCTTCGACTTCGGCTTCATACTCTACTGTGCAACTCTTCCCCTCTATGACTGCAAGATCCTTCGATCGTATTGAGCCATTGAGCAGGCGAGAGAGCTCCTTAGTCATTGTATAAGAGCTCAGAAGATATTCTTGGAACTGTGTTGGCATTTGCCTCCGAACAAAGGCATCTTGTTGGTAACCGAACTACTGCATCACACGAACTGGGTGATATTCAACTCCACTAGTCAACCCCGGCAGGACGATAAGCTGCATGTCTGTTGTGTTGAACAAGGCCTCAAAGTTATGCTTAGCTGAAGGAATAATGAGCCAGATGATTTTCTATCTTGTCAAGCTTTCTAAATGCTCGTACTCCTTCTAAACTGAGGTGAGCGTGCGCGCATGGCCACTTTGACAATAAGATTCAATGGTTGATCGTTCTGGGCGTAGACTACTAAACCCAGATGTGCAGCCAACCATACCTGTACAAAAGCTCCACAACCATAAAAGTGCCGGCAGCATCGCAATGATCGGTCTATAGCTTAGTAATTTTCTACCAAGATGATTGGGGCTAAATCTATCTATCGGGTGAGAACTGCTAAAGCCACCTCGGCAACTTCAATGTTTACAACCATCCGACCGTGGCTAAAAATCAATTCCCCAAGGAAGCAGACAACAATGCCTTACAACCACGGCATGTCATCCAGGGAGGCGTGTATTCCGGCTACTTTGTCAAAGTAGGCTAGCTACAACATGAGAGAATGTCCGTCTGAACAGATGAGCTGACAACCACAATCACTGGTTGATAGGCCAATTAACTCACTCGAGACTGAAGAATACCCATCGTGCCGCATAAACACGGTGGGTCCCAAGAACCTCTATAGACAACATATTTTGTGGACCTTTTCCAAGGTTGGGGTCAATTCGACTCTCCCAAAGCAGAATACATGATGAGCTGGTTTCTAGAATCGGACAGCTGCACATAGAAAGTATTGAGAAACCTCCACATTTGCGATATCCAGAAGCTTTGAAG
Organism: Posidonia australis; assembly: GCA_024699735.1. Classification (NCBI taxonomy): domain Eukaryota; kingdom Viridiplantae; phylum Streptophyta; class Magnoliopsida; order Alismatales; family Posidoniaceae; genus Posidonia; species Posidonia australis. Next base: position 2,934 of record JAMKQA010023290.1, read on the forward strand.
AGATTCCCCAAATTTGCAGCTTGTCACGATCACTTTCAATCAACTACTTGATCCTTGCCTGGAGAACATCTGAGCAATGTATGGGCACGACCATCGTAGGGAAACCCACGATCTGTAAGGCTATTCAGCATTCTTGGCTCAAGACTCAAAAGGGGTAAACGATCACCTAAAGCTGTAAACTACAACTGACTGAACAAAGAGTTGCTGAACAGACTAAATCTTGTGCACAACCTTGAGGGGAGGTCCTGGTTATCAACCAATTTTGACCAGGTACATAAGTAATGAGATATGACCATCAAACCTAGGGGATCAGGACTATTTGATGACTATGCCTTTTGGCAGATTATCGGGATCCTCGACCTGTAGGGCAACTGACATGCCCCTGGTCGAGCATTGGCTTAGTGTGTCTAACCTTAGGACAACTGACATGCCCCTGGTTTGACATGGACGCCTCTTAACCAGTCAGAGCAACTTACATGCCCCTGGTTGAGTACTGGCTCATTGTGTTTTACCATAGGATAGTTGACATGCCCCTGGTTTGACATAAGTGGCCCTAACCGACGAGAGTACCTTACATGCCCCTGATCTAGGCGATGTCCTCTTGATTCTTTTAGACTGAAAGTCGTTGTCACATTCTAGCTAAGAGAACCGGATAATACACTACGACACTTTTGTGATGATATTTGTGGAAAGAAATGCATGCATGCTGAATGATTTGTGGGATCTTATTGGTGCCCTCAGCATTGGGATGCTTATCGCCAAGCATACAATGGAATGGTAACTCCAGAACTCATGAGACTCTATCCAAGCCCCTAGTTTTCTTGGTGGCTCTCTGGAAATGCGACACTGTGTCTTGGACTCCGTTCCAAAGCCCACTAGACCATACCCTTGCTTTTTTATTTTATTCATTCTTTGTTCTTTCTCCCTCATAAGCATGTGGGTTCACCCTATCCCTTGCTTAGAGGTAATAGGTACCTGGTCTACGATGGGGAGTTGCTGCTGCTTGACGGGTTGGCTACGCCCTTTTGGAACATGTCTTCCAGGTATTCACTCCGACTCCTCTCCAAGATAAATTGGAGGGATAGAGCTACCCATCATGCCTCTCTCTTTAGGGCTTACTTCTATCTACGACTTCTGTCTTCTTATTCTTTTATGCCCTTTCACAGATATATATTTTTGTTTTATTTCTCACGCTCTCACTCTCACCCCTAACATTTTATCTCTCTCTGGGAGGTGTAAGGTCCTTGAGTGGCATGGATACTTTGTCGAATTCACAATGAAAGGTGGCTCCCTCATTCCCTAGGTTCCTGAATAGTATCTACCTGAGGAGGTGCTACACATTCCCACCATTGGCAAGCTTATTCCGCTTATCATCACCAGGCTAAGATCCATGCATGTGATGATGAAAACAAACATCAGCCTATATATGCATATATTGAATGGGGGTTAGTATGTGTTGTGATGCAAAACTATATGGATGTAGAAAGAACATGAATTCATGTATGCCTGGAGGGAAGTGTTAATGTCGCAGAGTGAGGACACATTGTTCATGATCAATGATAGTACTTTGTCAGATAGCATGAATTGACTGGCTCTGACTGTTCGATGCAGTCTATGTCCTCAAGGAAGATAGCTCCTCCGGAATAGACTTGCTTGACCATGAATGGTCCACGCCAATTGGGCCTGAACTTGCCACGACTATCAGGGAGATGTATTGCTCTCAAGATGAGGTCCTTTGGCAAAAAGCTTCTTGGTCAGACCTTCTTCTGATAAGCTTTGGCCATGTGCTTCTGATAGCATTGTGCATGGTGCATAGCTTGCAATCGATGCTCATCTATCAGATTCAGTTGAACTAGGCGGTCCTCAATCCACTCCACCTCTTCCAGCTCTGCTTGTTTCAGGACTCTGAGCGATGTTTTCTCCACTTCTATTGGTAGAACTGCTTCCATACCATACACTAGAGAATATGGAGTCACCCCTGTTTAGGTCCGAATTGACGTTTTATAAGCCCACAAAGCATATAGGAGCATGTCATGCTAGTCCCTATGTGCTTCTGCCATCTTTTTAAGATTCTTAGTTAGATTCTTATTGGCGGATTCTATTGCACCGTTCATCTGAGGATGGTACGGGGAGGACTTGTGATGCCTGATATGGAACTCCAGTAAGAAATCCTCAACCTTTTCGACTGTGAAATTTGTCCCATTATCTGAAATAATGGAATGCGGGACCCCGTACCGAGTGATGATGTTGTTTCTGATGAACTTTTCTATCACGGTGGTAGTCATTGTCTTGTAAGAAGCTGCCTCCACCCATTTTGTAAAATAATCAATTGCTACTAAGATGTATTGATGTCCATTGGAAGTTGCTGGGTGGATAGCTCCGATGACGTCTGTGACCATACCAGTGGAACCCTACACGGCTCGCCTCAACCAGGTGCACGGAAGCACTCGAGGAGTCCCGATATGGTCACGGCGAAGATGGTGAATCCGGAGAAGAAGACTAGACTCGGAAACACCAAGGAAGGATAAGAAAGGATAAGGAAAGGAGTCGCCACCTAGTCTTTTAATGGAAAGACAAGGAAAACTAAACACACAAGAAAACCAAGAAGCAAACAAGATGTAGAAAACATGTGTGCTCCGTTCCTAATGGATATAATGCACGAATGAATGCGGGCTAAAGAAAGGGTAGGATTCTAGTTACGCATGAGGAAGGGGTTAGGCACCCCCTTGTGCCCGAGAAACTCGATCTTTCTAGGTTTCCTACTAGCCAATGGTCTAATGGATGTGTACTTGCCTATTCTGAATGCTTATGCTAATGATGACTGAAAACATGCCAAAGAGAAGAAATGAAATAAAGGGAAAAAGTTAATCCAAGGGACAAATGGAGGCATTGAGAATGTCGCTTTAATGTATGCCCTGGGGTGATGAGGAAAATCATGAAAATCGAAAAATTCTCGGAAAGTGTCTCGCAAAGCAGCGGAAATTTGGATAAATCCAAGAAAATCAAATTGGGTAAAATAATCCTCATTCGGGACCATGTCAGCTTTGTTAAGCCTTTTACTGTATGCCCTCGGGCGATGGAAAGCAAAATCAAGTCAAGAAAATGTGGAAAATAGGGGAAGTCCAGGAAATAATGAGAAAACCAAGCTTGATGCAAGCTAGAAATGCATGGGCAATGTAAGGAAGAAAATGCGAGAAAACTTGTATGAAAAGATGCGGCAAAATATGCAAAATGCCAATGAGAGTGTAATGATGAGAATTCCAGGGGTTTTTGTGCAAAAAACCAAAATCATGAATAAGAATTGAATTCTGAAGCCAAATCACCAAGAATACATAAGAAAACACATTATATGCAATTATGAAGAAATCTAGAGTCAAATGTGCAAATATGTGCATTTCTGGTCAAATTGAAGGTTCCTATGGGTTAAAATGCAATTCTACCACTAAACATGCATTTAATGCAATTCAGTGGAAATTTGGGGTAAAATATGCAAGAAAAAGGATTTAGGAAAGTTTCAGGGGCAATTCAGTAAATTTACCCTAGAAAACATGTATTCAGTGTGAAATATGGAAAGTGTAGGGGCTAAAGTGCAATTTATCCAAAGAAAGATGCATTTAGGAAGAATTTCAGAAAATTATAGGGGTTAAAATGCAATTTAACCAAAGAAATGTGCATTCAGAAGAGTTTCAGTAAAGTTCAGGGTCCTTTAATGCAAAAAATATTGGATTGAAATGCATGAAAAGAAACTCTAAGGGTTTTTATTAAACTTTTAAACTTGGAAAACATTATTTTGAATACTCAAGGGGCATAATGCAATATTTTCAGTTAAAACTTTATTTAAACGATTTAAGAAAAATGAACAGGGACCTAAATGCAAGAAAAGGACCTATTTGCAATAAAAAAAGGATCTAAATGTAACAAATTAAAAGTTATAGTAGTTTATTAAAATAAAATTTATTTTTAAATTTTTTAAAAGAAAAGAATGATCGACGGCCGTCGAGACGGAGCTCCGTCGCCGACAACCGCTGGAGGGACTACTAGAGGCAATCCCGTGGTGTGATCTGAGATCAAGCCCCGTGGGAAGCAAGAAGAAGAGGTGAGAAAGAAATCTAACGGCTCTGATGAAGGATCAAACGGCTGGTTCCTTTCCCCTACCTCGCTCATCGTCGATGCTATTCCGGTAGTAGCTCGAGAAGACTAGGGCTACTGGAGGCAGTGGCGTGATGGTCTGGGACCTCTAGAAGGTTGAGGAATAGAAGTGGAAGACGTCTTAGGGCATGGATACGAGGAGAGACGCGTAGGTGCTTTTCTCGATTGATCTCGCCGCCGACACTGCAAACTCCGACGAGCATGGATGGGGAGGCTGCCCTGTGCTCGAAATGGAACTCTGGCCACTCCGAAATGCTGAGGAAACACTGAGGATCGTTCCTCAGGGGCCATGGAGGCGCTGTGATGTGCGAGGCGTGCAGTTGCGTTTCACTATGCATCGTCTTCCCCAGTGATGGTGACAGAACGACGTCGACAGCGTGCGGCTTCTGGAGGTCGAACGGAGGCTCAAAACAGCTCGCTAGGGGTCGAAGAAGCAGGAGGAAGACTAGGGGAGGATGAACTAGTGCTCTGGGGTTTGGATCGACCAGTGGATTCGCGCCCCCACCTAGGCCACCAGAAAATCACTCTGGTGAGGCCTGGGACCTCAATTCCGACCAAAGGAAACCTTTGGATCTACTGTAATCGATCCAGGAAGATAGAGGGAGACCTAGGAAGCTAAAATTGAAATCAAATGAGGATGCTAGAGGGCGTACCTGGTAAGGCAGTGTGATTGGCCTTCGTAGCTCACCGGAGGTGGCCGAAATCCCTTGGTTCTCACCTCCATAAACTCCTCTCTCTACCTAGAACTCTCTCTCGGACTCTTTTTTTTCTCAATCCACTATCATCCTCTATTTATAGCCATGGAAGACCACTAGCTCCTAACCAACCCATAACAACCCACCACCTAAATCCATAACAACCCACTACCTTAACAAACCACCTAAACAACTTAACCACCTCATAACCAACTAACAACCTTCTAACTAATTCACTAACAAACTCTAACAACCCTATAACAAACCTAAGGATGCCTGAGAAAGTGGGCTTTAATGGGCTTAGGTGGGCATTCATGGGCTTAATGGGCCTTGGTGGGATTAAATGGGCTTTGGTGGGCCTTCATGGGCCTTGGTGGGATTAATGGCCTTTGGTGGACCTTCATGGGCCTTCATGGGCTTAACGGGCCTTGGTGGGATTAAATGGGCTTTGAATGAATTAAATGGGTTTAATGGATTTATTTGTGGTTAAAAGCCCATCTACCACACTTCCATCCTGCAAACTTGCAAAATTAGGGTGTCTACAACGTCTATTCCCCATGTGGAGAAAAGCTAAGGTGATGACATGCTGTGGAGCTGCTATGGTGGTGCATGAATAAAATTGCCTGACAATTATGACATCTTCGCACAAACTGGTAGCAGTCTGTCTCTATGGTTGACCAGAAATAACCTTGTAGCATTATTTTCTTGGCCAATAATACTCCATTCATGTGAGGCCCGCATGTCCCAGCATGCACTTGCAACATTATTGTATCGGCCTCCTGTTTATCAAGACAGCGCAGAAGCATCTGATTGTAAGACCTCCTGTACAAGTGACCCGCTCCAAGCACATATTTTGAGGCCAGCTGGACCATGGTCTTTCTATCTATCGCCGAGGCATCTGGATGGTGAAAACCAGTTTCCAGGTAGGCTCTGATGTCATGATACCATGGGAGTTTTGCTGTGGAATCCACATCTTCTATGCTCATGCAGTGTGCCGACTGGTCTGTGCAGGTTACTAACACTTTCATTATGCCATCCTCCGGTATGGACAACTAGGATGCAAGAGTGGCTAATGCATTTGCGTAAGCATTCTTGGCCCTGTTCATAAAGGAAAAGCGTATCTCCTCAAACTTGGCCATCTGCTTTAAAAGATGGTTGTTGTATGGAACCAATTTCAGGTCATAGGTTCTCCAGTTGCCAATAACTTGAGAGATAACTAACATGGCATCCCCATGCACATGTAATCTCCGTGCACCATGTTCTAATGCCGCCCGCAAGCCAAGAATACATGCCTCGTACTCTGCCACATTATTGGTGCACACAAAGGTTAACTTTAGAGCAAGCGGGATCATCTATCCATGCAGAGTTTCCAATACTGCATCGATACCCATGCCTCTCCGATTAACTGCGCCATCAAAGTAGAGTTGCCACTAACCTTTATCTTGAGGGACTACTGGCTCTACCTCTTCCATGGCGAACAATATATCCTCATCAGGAAACTGAGTCTGCAAAGGTTGGTACTCTAGCAAGGGTAAGTCTACTAAGTGATCTGCCATGGCATGTCCTTTCATCAACTTCTGAGTGACAAAAGTGATGTCAAACTGAGATAAAAGCACTTGCCACTTGACACATCTACCCACCAGTGCTGGCTTCTGAAATCGGGATAGAACTGGATCATGTCGACACAGTAATAGAACTGGGTATGACACAGTGTGGCCCAGACGAGGGACAAGCAAACTTTCTCGATTGTTGTGTACTTAACTTCGCAATCATTGAACTTTTTGCTCAGATAATAAATGGTCCACTCCTTGCGACCTGTTTCATCATGTTGACCCAAGACTGCACCCATTGAATGCTGTGTCACTGAGAAGTAGAGCAACAAAGGACGCCCTGGTGTCGGAGGAACTAAGACTGGTGGTCTTGCCAAGAGTTTCTTGATTTTGTCAAATGCTTCTTGGTACTCCTCGCCCTAGTGGATCTGTGCGTTCTTTCTCAGGAGCTTGAAGATTGGTTCGCAAATTGGTGTCAACTGAGCCATAAATCGGCTGATATACTGCAACCGCCCCAACAACCCTCGGACTCCTTTCTCTGTTGTGGTGGGAGGCATCTCAATGATGGCTTTAGCCTTGCTCAGATCTACCTCGATTCCCCTTTGGCTAATGATGTATCCCAGCAGCTTGCCTGATGACACACCAATTACATACTTGTTGGGGTTCAATCGCAGCTTATACTTTCTCAAGTGGTTAAAGAGCTTCCTCAAACAAGTAATTTCAGGCTCTTTCAACTTAGCAATTATATCATCCACATAAACCTCGATATCTTGATGCATGAGATCGTGTAATAAAGCTGTCATTGCCCTCTGATATGTGGCCCCAACATTCTTGAGCCCAAATGGCATAACTCTGTAGTAGAACACTCCCCATGGGGTAATAAAGGACGTTTTCTCCATATCCTTATCTTCCATTCAAATTTAATTGTATCCTGAAAATCCATCCTTGAATGACAACATTTTGTTTCCTACAGTGTTTTCTACCAATACATCAATGTGTGGGACTGGAAAATCATCCTTTGGGCTGGCTTTGTTTAGGTCTCTGTAATCAATACACATTCGGACTCGATCCTTCATTTGTTGTCTACCAATACCAGAATTCCTATCACGCCTGATTTCCATCCCACGAATTCTTCCAGCTGGTCCAAGATCCTTCATTTCAAATTCAGATTTTAATGTGTCCTTCAGCTCCTAAATTACATCAATATTCTTTGCAGCTATGAGAATATCGTCAACATACAAAAGCAGATAAATATGTGTGTTATCATCAAG
>JAMKQA010023292.1:0-10593 GCA_024699735.1 Posidonia australis
GGCCTTGAATCCGAGTGCATTTGCTGTGCGCAAGGGGCAGACATTAAGGCCTGCTCCATTGTCCACCAGCGTGAGGGGGATGCGAAAACTTTGATATTGCGCGGTGATGAACAAGGGGGAATTGTGGTTAGTGCTAGAAGGAGGCAGCTCCTGGCTGGAGAAGGATATGACCTGAGATGCCACGATCACTCCTACCATGTTTTCTAGGGTAGCAGGCTCTATAGATTGGGATACACGGGCTGCCTAAAAGACTCTAAGGAAAGCTTCCCTATGCTCGGCCGACGTATGGATAAGATCCCAAATGGAAATGTCGGCTCGAACCTTCTTCAGCTGAGCAGTGATGTCAGCCGAAGGCTGGCTGCTAGTGGTAGGGTAGGATAATGGTACTCTAGGCCTAGGCGACTGAGGAGGCTGTGCCTGATATTGGGCAGGGGTTGCTGGTATAGGTGCTGGTGACCTAGATGACTGGGCCTACTGGCTAGGGACCTGAGTTGAGGGGTTAGGCATGGTGGCTGTGGGTTTGTATACTCTACCCGACCGCGTCACCTCTGCACACATTCCTGTGGCATAGTTGTGAGGAACATGATGCATGTCACGGGTCAGAGTAACAACAACCGGGGGACAGGCTGCTAACTGTACAGGTGGGGTTGAAGGATTAGGGTGAGTAGAGGTATCTACCTGGAGGTGCTAGTAGTACTGGTGAGGGTATTGGTGGATCTGAGGGCGTGCTGGCTGTGTTGGTCTGGATTGGGGCCAGGCGGCTAAAGAAACTGGAGCTGAAGGCTGGGTGTGTGCTACAGGTGGCACCTCAGGGTTCTCCAACTCGACAGCAGGACGAATCACAGAAATAGATTCCTCGACGTTATCGAGGAAGGAACGATACAAATGATGGGGAAAAGGAGAAGATGCATCAAGGATCAAGGCGGTGGGACAGATAGGGGATGAAACTGACCCAGAAGAAGAAGAAGAAACAAAATTAACTCCCGAGGAACCTGGAGCTCCCGAAGGCGGATGCTGCGGCAGAGGCTGACTAACTATGCTAGGGTGTGCCAGCTGTGCTTGCTGTGCTGGATGTGCTGCCGGGGGACGCGCTGGGGTGGTTGCCTGAGTGTCAAATACAATGACCTTCTGGTCAATCAGATCCTGGACAATGTCCCTGAGTGTGAAACAATTGTCCGTCGTGTGGCCAGCCACGCGATGGAAATTGCAGAACGCATTGGCATTGTACCAGGATGGCAGTGGATTAGGCGGAGGGCGTACCTCCGGCAACCTCAGCAAGGATGCGACTTTGGGGAACACCATGCTCAACGGCTCCACTAAAGGGGTATAGTGGCGTCAGTCATGGCGTTGTCGCTTCGACTGTGGATGTGCCAACGGTGGGCGCGTCCTAGCCGGTGGATTAGGATATACAGGTGTGGCAGTGGGGGTAATATGCGATGCATGCTGTGCCCTAGGTGTAGGCGTGGGTGCATAAACTACTTGGTGCTGTGAGGGCGGGCGGACATCTGCTGGAGCAGCAGGGGATCTAATGTAAGAGACGGAGTTCTTGGGGGAATCCCGCTTCCTGGGTGTATTGGAGTTGGGGCTGTTGTTGCTGCTGCTAGGACCATTATGTGAGGCAATGGCATGGTTGGCAAATGCAAAGAGTGCTGGAAAACTGCCGCCACACAGTGAACTCTCAACATGGGCGCCCGCCCGAAGCAGTGCAATGAAAGTGGTGACTGGCTGGATGCTAAGCAGAGCCCCGACCGCTGGCTGTGCTCCTCGGATCACGATCTCAATAGACTCCTCGTCCGAGGGTCTATCTTTGACCTGCGAAGCCAAGGAAATCGCCAACGTCCAAGATGCTCCCCAAATGCTTCTTGGGGTCTTTGCCTAAGAGCGACTAGGTCCTCTCGCTTGGGGACTAAGTCAAGGTTGAAGGAATACTGTTCCAGGAACGCTTGTGTAAGGTCATTCCAAGTCCTAATGGTGGCCATGATGAGGGAAGTGAACCACTTCAACGTGGGCCCCGTGAGACTCTTCTGGAACAGGCGGATTAGCAACCTTTCGTCAGCCTGAAGCTGAGCGAGGTCTCCGCAATAGGCTTTGAGGTGGGCAATTAGGCAGCCCCTACCATTATATTTTTCAAATTCTGGGGTATGGAAATTTAGGGGGAGAGTCGCCTCTGGGAAATAGCAGAGGTCCCGGAATTGGTAGGACTGGCGGTCCCCACCTTGCACTTGTCGGAGAGTGCGCTCTAGATCATTTACTCTAGCGAGGAGAGCATCTGGAGCTACTGCAGATGTGGACTGTGCAATAGAGGCGGGTGCCGCGTACACTGTATGGGTCGCCCCTAAGGGCTCCTCCGGATCCACCATTCCTCCGTCTGGTGCTACTGCAGGATGGCCAGTGTACCCGTGTATGGGTGCAGTGTGTTGTGGGATGAAGGATGAAGGATGAAGGATGAAGCTTGTGTGTGATAAAAGGGTGAAGGAAAAGTAGGGGGTGGTGCAACTAGTGGTGCAGAATGTGGGAGCAGGAGTTGTTGGACCGGGATGGTGTCAACACTCATAGATGGTAATGCTCCCATCGGCCTAGGAGGCTGGCCACCAGATAGGAGGGATGCATGCTGAGGTGGGTGCTGTGCTGGTGTAACAGAGGGTAATGCCGACACCCCTATGGCCGGAGAGACAAGGGATGGCGACGACTGTGGTGGGAGTGCAGTAGGTGCAAGCTGTGGTCCTAAGGCCGGTTGCGCAGGCAACTCGAGAGTAGGGAAAGACAAGGCTAAGAAGGGCTGGAGCGCCAGTGCTAATCCCTGCAGCTGCTGGGCGAGGGCCGACATCTGTTGCAGCTGCGCGGTCGTGGGATTGTCGCTGGTGACTCCGAGAGAAGGAGGCAAGACAGAGGCAGAAGCAGGAGGCTGAGATCCCAGCTGTCCAAACTAGGGGGTAGCTACTACTGAAACAGCCGTAGTAGGAGGAGGGCAAGTAAACACATAGCCCTGGGGAGAGACAGGCTCGACTGTTGTGGCCCTGACAGCAGGAGAAGACCAGGCAGGTGATCTCGAAGGCGGGGTTGCCACGGGAGCATGGAAATGAGGTGGTGGAGGTCCTCCAGAGGCTAAGGTAAAAGTGGAGGCAGCAGAGATAACAGGGACAGAAACATAGGAAGAGTGTCCCGAGACAGGGACCTCCTCCTGACAGCAGGGGAAAGGGACTCGCCAGCATGTTGGGCCATCATGGAACGCGAGCTAGTGAGGATTGGACTGCGGCTAGGAGGAACAGGACGAACCCTAGGACGAGCTATCGTCGGAAGTGATGAATAACTCAGGAGATGCGATCGAAAATAAGGTCGCAAAAGAGAAGTCAGTGAAAGGAAAAGATCTTGGGCTTAAGTTGAGGAAACTCGCAGATCAAAACTCCTTTGCACGAAACAAACAAATTAGCAAAATGCAATGATTATGATGGTATGCAATGCGAATGCATGCTGCTAGTATGCACTCTCTCACCATCTAGGGGTGTCCTACCAAGCTGTCTACTCCGGGTGCACAGCTAGGGTGGATAGGTCTGCGGAGGACATGTTCAGATGGTTCATCCTAATGGCTTTGGCGTAGGATGGAAAATCGGGCTTGTTCCTCCGTAATCGGGCTTACGCCTAGGAGGGGAGAAGATGCATGCCCTATATGATGTATGCGAAGTATGCTTTAAGTTTTTTACTTGCAAGCTTATTAAACCATGGGGGGAGATTTGCAATTTGTCCCTAATTTGCCTTAAGATTTGATTTTGGTTGTTATGTTTTCATTGACCAAAAGGGGAAGCAAGCATGTCACTAATCTCCTAGGCATGGCATAACAGGAAGGGAAATAAACATGCAAGTAAACATGAATAAATGAAAACATGTGTTACAATATGTGCAAAAGTGATGGCATGGCAAATGTGTGAACATAGCAAAATGCATGCAAAAAGACATCACTCAAAAAGATATCATGGATGGCATGAAAAAACAAAGCAAGTAAGAAAAGCCGAAGCAAAAGAGAAGCCAAAACAAAGTCAGGATCTGGTTATCCCCAAGGGAGTTGCCAGTTCCTGTAACCATGCCGACGGGGGTGGCCACAAATAGGTGATATGTGTGTCCAGATGGGGCAAAGCCACGGCAAAAAGGAAAAAAGGGGAAAAAAAAGCAAAAATGCAGGAGTCGCCACCTAGTCTATTATGGAAGACGAGGAAAACCATAAAACACATGAAAAATCATGCAAACAAATCAAAAGGGGGCTGCGCAAACCAGAAATGCAGGTATGGATCCCTGTTACGTACGAGGAAGGTGTTAGGCACCCTTGCACGCCCGATAAATCGGTCTTCTAATGATTTCTCTTTTGCTTATGGAATGTCGGCCTTGCAGCCTTTTACTGTACACCCGAGGGCGATATGCCATGCCATGCTTGTGAGTGTGATGTCTAAAGTATAGGTGCATGGTGTGTAGGGGTGTGTCCTATGCTCAGAAATTTTGCTCGTGTGACGGGCCAAGAGTTGATGCAAGAATATTGCATAATAAGATCAGAGATCTAATATCTTGAACGATTTATCATCCTTGCTTACTACATGCCTAAATGTAAGCTAAAATGCAGGAAAACTACAGAAAACAGAGGTGTGCCTTCCTAATGCATCAAGGAAGAGAATCAGACGAAAACCCAGAAGCAAATCGGGTCGAGAAAGCAAGCAAATGTACATGAAGACATGTTGTGTGCTACTGAAAACAGGCCGTTGCGCCTGTTTGGTGCGCCAGACTGGTGCGTCAGTCTGGTGCGCCACCTATGTGCGTCTACGTGGGCCAGTGAAGTATGCAGAGGCAAAACAGAAAGCCTTGCAAAGCAAGACATCAGAGGATGCACTCTGGAAAAGCATGCAGTAGAGATCATTTTGGAGAAACTTGTAAAATATGCCTTGAAAGATTTAAAAATGCAAATGCAATGCAATGACCTTGAGCTCAAGGGCCTGAAGCCTCGCACAAGATCTCATCTACTTGAACTAGATGCAGAAAGCAATGATCCAGCTAGGCCTCTGGATCATGGACTGATACACATGGTTCTCACAAGGGAGTAAGGTGCAATCAGTCTACCAGATTCAGCCTGGAGATGAATAATAAAACAGAGAAAACGAATGGAAAACAGTCTGATCGAAAGCTGAAAACATGCAAGTGGCATCTTGGCAAACCAGATAATCACTCAGGAAGAAACATGCAAGTGGCATCTTGGCAAGCATGATCTGGATAAAACGAATCAAAACATGTAAATGATGATCAAATGCGCATGCTTCTACGTGCAAGGGCATACATGGTGCATGGCAAAATATTATGTGATAGTTCATGTGGATTACATGCTAGAAATGTAAACATAGATTAGCATGGAGATTATTTGCATAGAAAGCAAGCATGATATCATGCAAACTTCAAAAGCATGGAACAGAACAGATCATACGTAATGTTTTAAGCATGTTTTATCAAGTTCTGAGATGACATTTAGAAAATAAAAACGAGGTAGAATGCCTACCTCTTGAGATGTTCCTTCTTTGCGATATTAGAGATAAGAAGATCCTTGTTGCTTTGGAATGCTCTAGGAGGTAAGGAGGTACTCCAGGGAATGAAAATAAGCTGCTAGACTAGTGGAGAAGCTCGTGTAGAGGTCGGGCTTTAGAGTAGAAAGTGGCTGGTTGCAAGGTTTCTACTCAGGATTCTCAACTCTGAGGATTTTTGTTCTGTTTTTCCGTGGTCCTTCATGGCTACCTATGGGGGTCCTTTTATAGGGAACTCTCAAGGGTAACTTACAGGAATGAGGAGAGCCTCGCAAACGAAGAGCCTGGAAGATTCCAAGGCATATTCGCTGCTGGAGGTAATAGCCAAGGAAGGTGGAAAGCCAGCAGTCGCAGCCTGCGCAGCGTTGTCCGCCTGGAATGTGCGCTGGCTAAGTGCACCATCTAAGTGCGCTAGGTAAGTGCACTAGGTTGGTGTGCTAGCTATGTGTGCTAGGAAAGTGTGCTAGCTAGGTGCTCTCCGCTATTTTAGATTGGGCTGCAGGCTTGCTATGGGTTTGGGGTTGGTTCCAGGATTGGTCACATCCAAAGCAACATCTAGAGTCTTATCAACGAGTTACCTCAAAATCGAGGTGTCTACAGTAGGTCCGTCAACTTATCGTGTTTTGACCTTTAGTTTGCGAGTTTGGTAGTTTTATCTAATGCCCCTTCTCTTGGGCTGATACCCCTAACTATCCGGTTGACAACTGTCATACTGTCAGGAGTCTAATACCCCTCTGGGCCGAATGGTTCGTCATTTGATAGGTTTGTCCCTGGCCTATAAGTCTGACAGACTTGTCCGGACACCCCTTGGCACGAGTCGGAATCCCTCACGCTCCCCTCCGAGAGCTGAGCTACCCACTCGTTATCAGCATCACCCCCATGTATCACCCAGCATCAAGGTCATCCTTTGCATCAACATTATGCATGGGCCACGAGTCATGACTTTTCGATGCATCCGCCGGATAAGTGGCTCACGGCCTCACAGCAAATACTACTCTCCCGCGGACTCAGGTTGGGTGTCTTGTCAACCCTGAGCATCGGTCTTGGTTCCATGGACCTCGCTCAGGGAGGGGCATCTATAGACACCCCGGTTTTGAAGTCACATGCCAGCACGCTCCTCCAGATGATGCTCTGGTTGCGACCACCAAAACCCTAGCCCATTCAAGCCCATTCAAGCCCACACTAGCCCGTTTTGACCCAATTAAAATTAAAATCAAACAAAGCACATTTTAAATCCATTTAAAATCCAATTAATAAAACAAGAAAACCTAATTCAAGTCAAAACCAAGTTTAAATCCACTAAAAATCTAATTAATGAAATAAAAACCCTAATTCAAATCAAAGTCATATAAAATCCACCTAAAATCCAATTAATCGAACAAAAACCTTAATTAAACCCGAAACCCAAATTAAAACAATCAAAGCCGTAATTGATCCCAAAGTTCTAATTAAAATCACCAAAAACCCTAATTAAAACACAAAAACCTAATTAAAAGTCAAAATTAACTAAAATCCATTTAAATCAAGTGAAAACCTTAATTAAACTCTAAGTCCCAAAATTCAAAATCAAATTTAAGTCACAAAACCATATTTAAGAACTTAAAATCAAAAATCCTAAAATCCATAAAAATGCCAAAACAAAAATAAAATAAAAACCCAAAATAACTAAAACCTAATTTAAAACCAATTAATTAAACCTTAATCACAAATTTAATTAAAATCATAAAACATAAATAAAAAGCCTATGTTAAAATTCAAAATCCTAATTTAAAGCTTAAAGTTAAAAACCCTAAAATCCATGAAAATCAGTGAAATAAAATAAAACCAAAAAAAGCATGAAATAATTAAAATCCTAAATCAAAATCTAAATAAAATACTTAATTAAATCAAGTGAAAATCATTTAAATCAAAACCTAAATAAAGTATTTAATTAAATCAAGTGAAAACTAGTGAAATCTGAATTTAATCTAATCAAATCTAAAATTTAAACCAACCAAATCAAAATTGGAAATTAAATAAAATAAATCCAAAGCCAAAAATCAAGAGAAAGCAATTTAATCCATTTAAATTCAAGAAAAATCATTTAATTAAATTAAAATCATCAAATAAATCCTTAAAACAAGAATAATCAATCCAAATCAAATCCAAAATAATCAAATTAATCCTAAATTTAAATCACAAAACAAAAGAAAAAAAGAAAAACAAAACAAACCAAAACCCTAAGCCTGTTTCAGCCCAATATGCCCAATAAATGTTTAAACCAAAAAACTTTAGAAAAGCAAATAATATCTCCGATGAACTTGGCTGCCGGTGACCCCATCTTCTCCAGCGAGATCTCCGACAGTCAATCCCGGATTTCTCGGCGCGCACCCTTCTCTTCTGTGATCTCCGAGCCTTCCTTTTCCATGGGTGCCCTCGATCCTACGGTGCTCAGCCTTTGCGAGGGAGATCGATAGAGTGGAGGAGCTCTATCGGAGTTCAAAAGGGCCTTGTCGCCGTCAAGCCTCAAAGGAGAATCGTTGAGCCTCCCCTCTAGAAGCAAAAATGCCTTTTCCCTCTCGTGACTCAGAGCACGAGCGACCTTCCCAGAGGATATCCTTGTTTGCATCCTGGAGCCTCCAACCGAGCATTCGTCGGAGTCACTTCCAGTGCTGCCGTCAACCGTCACGCCGGAGGGAACATCCCGCACGACAGGTAAACGCTCTCCCCTCCTGTTTTCCGATTCAATAGGCATGTAGAGTAGCTTTAGGGTCCAAGATTAAGCTACGACGGTGACCCCCCTCTATTTGTCCGCCGTCAGCCCACCTCCGGTGGTGGGTTCAGCCCACCAGTGGAGTCTCAGGCCGCTTGGCCTCCGGCGAGGCCTCCCGAGGGCCACTCCTCCTCTACTCCTCCCTCCTCCTCTTTTCTCCTCTTTTCTCCTCTTTTTCTTTAGCCTCCTTAGCCACCTGAAGACCCATAGGACTACCGCTGTCGACACCAGATCCACTGCGCCACTGGCGTCGCCATAGTCCAACCACTGCCGTCGCCCACCGTCGAAGAAACGCTTGAGCGCACTAGGCCTCCTTGCATCACGCCTTCAGTCCAGAGCCCTCCACCACGCCTCCACGAACCTATCTGCGCCGCTCCATCGCCGTTTGGACCGCCGGAGCATCCCGTCGATCCACCACAGCCTTACCGCTAATGCAAGGGATGGACGGACCACCTTAGGCCATCCCAACCATCCGTGACACCTCCGAGACCCTCCTCACGCCTCCAAGATGTTTCCCCAGCCTCTGCCCTAGCTTGGCCGTCGCCGTAGCGCCGCTGCCATCACGCTGTCATCCTCCAGAACACCTCGTCGGAATGCGAGGTGGGGAGAGCAACTCAGACTGCTCCAGGTCCTCGTGACGCCCCGGAGATACCCAGCATGCTCCCCTCCAGCTTCCAGAGTCTTCGTCGGAGTCTTCCAGTCATCGCGCCACCGTACAATCGTCGTCGGAGGTCTCGCCGGAGTGAGGACCCCGGCGACGCTTTGGTGATCTTCGAGGGGTTGGGTTTTGACCCAGACCCCTTTAGTTTAGGTTTTTATATTAGGTCCTTAGTTCTTTTTCAATTATACGTTTTTCTTGTTTGATTAATGTAACCCATGAGATCCGTCACTTATCCACCTTCCCGAGAAAATGGTGCACATGGTAATGCGTGCTCTTTCCTCCCAGTGTCATAGTGGTGTTTAGAATACTAATAATTTTTTCTTCGATGATGACTGCTAACAAATTCTATTCAGGCTTAGAAGTCATGAAGTTTTCTTTGTAGCTTCAAACTGCAATCGATTTCAGTGGATCAAAGACTAGTTTCATTGTCGATCTCTTCGATTCTAAGTTTTATTCTTCTTTGATTCCATTGCGCTCAGAAAATCAAACAGGATAAGCAGACACATGAGTGTTTTACAATTGAAATGCTTCTAATTGTTTGAGTTTGAAAATTAACCGTACTTCACTATAGTTATTAGTTAAAAGAAATATCAACATCTCATGTCTTGTCATAAGAGGTGTGATCTTAATTTGTGATCGTCTCTGTTCTGACTTCAGGAGCCATGGACTGAAACAAGTGAATGGACTATAACATTTGCACAACAATTTATGAACCATTAGTTCTATTTATGATGTTTGCATATGATTGTTTGTGAGTATTCTAATTAATTTTATTAGTTCTTGCTTTAACATTGTTTGAAAGTGATTGTCTATTGTATGAGATGCCATTTTATTTTAGTTGGATAACCTTCTTTGTCCCTGCCATGTGTTTGGTAGTACTCTTTAGCTTTACTAGAATTAAACAATCTTACTCACAATTTGTCCAATGTAGTTATCTTTTCAACATTTAAACTTCCAACTTCTCGTGTCACCAAAAAAAAGCCAAATCAAGTATGGCCTAAGTGTCTCTCAGATATTTGTGTCTTAATTGTTATAGGCTACTAAACTATGTAGAGAACCTACAATGGCAGGTGGACTGCATCCCACACTAGTGGGTCAAAGCATGTTGGGTCAACCCAGACTGTCAGGGATGTACTTGTAAGTAATAATGATTATAATTAAAGTTATTTTTAATAATATGCACTTATATTTTATATTATCTTTAACTAATTTTTTGTGTTTATTTATACAGGATAGGTACACCTTCTTGTATCAAGAAAAATATGGAGACGATAATGTCGATAAACACCCAGCCTTTGACAAGAAACTTTGGAAGCAAGTTTCAATGGAAAGGAACGTGGGTAGTTCATCCAGAAAGCAAGGCTTGGGTGGTTTGGATCCATACTACTCAGAAGATACGACTATTGGTTCTTCCGTGGCTTCTACTGGGTAGTATCGTCCTACGCCTCAGGCTTCATTTGATTTGGAGTACTTCAGTTCTCAGTTGTCACAGATGGCAACTACATTAGAGAGTTTCAGATCTGACATATGCTCAGAAATAAGGAATGAAATAAGGACTGAAATAAGGAATGAAATAAGAGATGAAATACATGCTTTGGAGGATCGACTTGTAAGGTAAAATTTGATTT
>JAMKQA010023297.1:0-11899 GCA_024699735.1 Posidonia australis
TTGCATGTTTTCTTCCCTTCTTGTATATGCCATGTCTAGGAGATTAGAGACATGTTTGCTCTTCTCCTTTTGGTTAATAAAAGCATAAAAACCAAAATCAATAAATAGGACACAAACTAGTGACAAATTGCAAACTTTTCCCCATGGTTTAATAAATTTTCAAGTAAAAGACTTAAAGCATACTTTGCATCCATCATATAGGGCATGCATCTTCTCATCTCTTGAGTCCACCTATATAGTTGGCGAAGGACATTTTTCAGTTTTCTCTTTCTATGGCTTTGGTGTGGGATGAAATACCGATATGTCCCCCCTTGTCTGGGGTCGTGTCGGTGTCAGTAGAGGGTACAACCTACTGCTTTGGTAGACGACGAGGCCCTGAACGCACCACCCGTTCACTGCCTAAGCTTTGGCTGGGATTTAGAACAGGGACCTCATCTTTCTAACCTTGAGTCGGAGACCTATTTACCCCTGTGTGAACCCCGAGTAGATGGCTTGGTAGGACACCCCTAGATTGTGAGAGAGCACATACTAGACGCATTCATGCATTTGCATCTCATACCACCCTAAGCACTACATCTTTTCTAACTTGTTTGTTTTTGTGCATAGAATACTTGTCAATGTGCGTGTTGCCTTAGCTAGAGCTCGAGACCTTTCCTTTCGATGACACTTGGCGTAACTCGAGTTTCGACCACGTCCCTTGAGTTATCCGTCACTTTCGATGATAGCTCGTCCAAGGATTCATCCTCTTATTCCCAACAGCAGTCCGATCCGTACCCGCTCGCAATCCGCTATGGCCCAGCATACCAATGAGCCCCTTTCCTCTACTATTCAGGAGGAGGTCCCCGTTTCGGTGTATCCTTCCTTTGTTTCTGTCCCTATGGTCATCGCTGCCTCCACTTTTGCCCTAGCTTTTGGAGGACCTCCGCCACCCCAGTTCCGTGTCCCTATGGCTACCCCACCTTCAGGGCCACCAGCTTGGTCTTCTACTACATTTGGGGCCTCAGCAGTTGAGTCTGTTCCAGTGACCCTTCCCCAGGGTTCTTTTGTTGTTCTTCCTCAGGGTTATGTATTTACCAGCCCTCCTCTGACTGCGGTTGTCTCTGTAGTATCCTCCCCCCAGTTTGGACAACTGGGATCTTAGCTTCCAGTTTCTTCTCCAGTTTTGCCTCTGCCAGTCGGAGCCACCGGTGATGATCCCATTTCCGCACAACTGCAACAAATGTTGGCCATAGCCCAGCAGTTGTAGGGATTGACACTGGAGCTCCAGCCCTTTTTAGGTTTGTCCTTCCTGACTCCCAAGTTGCCTTTGCAACTGGCCCTAGGATCACAGTTTGCACCCACTGCACCACCCCTACAATCGTTGCCATCCCTCGTCTCTCCAGCGATAGGGGTGTCGACATTGCCTTTTGCAACACTACCAAAGCACCCACCACAACATGCATCTCTACTATTTGGTGGTCAGCCATCTCGGCTGACGGTAGCACATGCCGTGAGCATTGTACCCAAGGCCGTTCCGGTCCAACAACTCTTGCTCCTGCATTCTGCACCTACTATGGCACCACCCCTTGCCTTATCCTCACCCTTGTACTAGACACAAGCCTCATCTTTTATCCCACAGCACACAGCACCTATGCACGGGTACACTGGCCATCCTGCTGTAGCACTAGATGGCGGAATGGTGGATCCGGAGGTGCCCTTAGGGGCGACCTATACAGTGTACGCAGCACCCGCCTCAACTACACAATCTACTACTGCAGTAGCTCCAGACGCTCTCCTTGCGAGGGTAAATGATTTGGAGCGCACACTCCGACAAGTGCAAGGCGGGGACCGCCGATCCTACCAATTCTGGGACCTCTGTTATTTTCCAGAGGCGACTCTCCCACCGAACTTCCAAATCCTAGAATTCGACAAATACAATGGTAGAGGTTGCCCAATTTCCCATTTAAGAACCTATTGTGGAGACCTCGCCCAGCTCCAAGCTGACAAGAGATTGCTTATCCGCCAGTTCCAGAAGAGTCTTTCTGGGCCTGCGTTGAAGTGGTTCACTTCTCTCGACATGGCCACCATTAAGACTTGTGACGACCTTACCCAGGCATTCCTCGAACAGTATTCTTTTAATCTCGACTTAGTTACAAAGCGGGAGGACTTAGTCGCTATCAAGCAGAGGCCCCAAGAAACATTTTGAGAGTATGTTGGACGTTGGCTGTCCTTGGCTTCGCAGGTCAAAGATAAAACCTCCGACGAGGAGTCTATTGAGATCATGATCCGAGGGGCGCAGCCAATAGTCGGGGCTCTGCTTAGCATTTAGCCAGTCACCACTTTTTCTGCACTGCTCCGGGTAGGCGCCCGTATTGAGAGCTCACTGCGCGACAGCAGTTTTCCAGCGCTCTCTGCATTTGCCAAGCAAGCCACTTCCTCACATAGTGGCACTAGCAGTAGCAACAACAACAACAACAACCGTAATGCCAATCCACCTA
Source organism: Posidonia australis (assembly GCA_024699735.1). Taxonomy (NCBI): domain Eukaryota; kingdom Viridiplantae; phylum Streptophyta; class Magnoliopsida; order Alismatales; family Posidoniaceae; genus Posidonia; species Posidonia australis. The sequence continues at coordinate 2,478 of JAMKQA010023297.1, forward strand.
GGAAGCGAGATCCCTCCAAGAACACAGTTTCCTATATTAGATCCCCTGCTGCTCCGGCAAATGTCCGCCCACCCCCTCAAGGCCAAGTAGTTTATGCACCCACGCCTATACCTAGAGCACCTCATGCATGACACGTTACCCCATTGCCACACCAATTTACCTTGCCCCATCGGCCAGGATGCGCCCACCGTTGGCATATCCACAGCCGAAGCGACAACGCCGTGATAGGCGCCACTATACCCCGTTAGTGGAGCCGTTAAGCATGATATTCCCCAAGGTCGCATCCCTTTTGAGGCTACCTGATGTGCGCCCACCACCTAATCCACTTCCTGCCTGGTATAACACGAATGCGTTCTGCAATTTCCATCGGGTAGCAGGTCACTCGACAGATAATTGCCTGAGACTCAGGGACACTTTCCAGGACTTGATTGACCAGAAGGTCATCATGATTAGCACTCAGGAGGATGGCCCCGCACCTACACCAGTAGCCGCACAAGCACCACCAGCACACCCTAATATAGTTAATCAACCTTTGCCACAACATCCACCCTCGGGAGCATCAGGTTCCTCGGGAGTCAATTTTGTTTCTTCTTCTGAGTCTATCTCATCCCCCATCCTTCCAACCGATTTGATTCATGATGAGTCATCCCCTTTTCATCACCAGCTGTATCGCTCTTTCCTTGGTTGTTCCGAGGAGTCTATTAGTATGATTCGTCTGGTTGTCGAGTCGGAGTACACCATGGCACCGCTTGTCATATACTCCTAGCCACCAGCCTCGATTTGTTTATCAGCCTGGCCCCAATCTGGGCCTAGTCAGCTGTCCTATCCTCAGACTCACCAATATCTGTAGACTCACCAGTATCCTCAGACTTACCCTCTTGCTTACCAGCATTCGTCAACCACGGCTATACAGTTAATTGCCCGCCCCCTTGTTGTTGTTACTCTTACCCACGACACGCATTATGTCCCCTACAACTATGCCACAGGAATGTGCGTCGAAGTGACATGATCAAGTAGAGTATACAAGCCCCCAACACCAAGGCCTAATTCCCCAACACTAAGGCCCAACCAGTTGCAAGCCCAGCCTTCACCACCAGCACCCGTAGCATTGGTCCTGGTCCAATTATAGGCATACTCCCCTCGACTGCCTTTGCCTAGAGTAGCCCCACCCGTTCCTACCATTAGCAGCCAACCCTTAATTGATATAACTGGACAGCTTAAGATGGTCAAAGTCGATATCTCTATTTGGGACCTGATCCACATGTCGGCAGAGCACAGAGAAGCCTTCCTTAGAGTTTTCCAGGCTACCTGTGTATCCTCGACCCTAGAGCCTTGCTACCCTAGAGAGCATGGTAGGAATGATAACGGCGGCACAAGTTATTGTGAGGGTCTTTAGGCTTCACTAGAGGGGGGTGAATAGTGATTTAGTGAATAATCAACAAAATTTAAAGTTTGTTTATCAATTTACAATATTTCAAGTAATTTAAATATAACTAGGAAATTGATATTATGTTAAAGCATACAAAGAAAGGGGATGATAGACAATGAATATGCACAAGTAGATTTATAGTGGTTCAACCTCCCTGGCTTAGTCCACTCGTCGAGAACCCCTCGAGAATTTCACTAACTTGATCTTGTTCCGGGCCAAGATCGTGCCGCACACCCTTGAAGAATCCTCGCCAAACACCGCAAGAAACGTGGCTTCCTTCTCTCAATCCGGAGAAGAACCTTTACACTTGGATTTTACAACTCTTTTTCTACAATCTCCCAAACTCAATTTGGCTAAGTGGATGGATAAAAATGAAGCACTCTTGCCTTGGGAGTTTTTCTAATGAGATAGGAGTGGAATGCTTGGAAACTTGAGTAGCTTGAAGCTCTATGTCAGTATAAAGTATTGGTGCTCTTATAGGTGAAGAATGGGGGCCTATTTATAGGAAAACATGGGTATAAGAATTTGTCTAATGTCTCTCTAACGTTCAGCAACGGCTACTGGTTCGGTATGCCGAAATCAAAACGGTCGACCGAAATGTGCAATGGTCGAGCATTTCGGTATATCGAAAATAATTCGGTGTGCCGATCTGGTGTTTTGACGATTAAATGTGGTGATATTTCTTATTTTAGCCTTGATTCCAAGGTTGCTGCGAATATTTTTGTGGACTGTCGGTATTTTTGCAAGCGTTTATCACCGATCTGGTTGTATTCGATGGCTCTTTGCTCTTTGAGCTTGGATATTTTTGCTCCAATCGGTTCAGTGACTTTTGCACATTTTTCTTCCTCTGTTTATGGATTTCCTGCTTCTATTATTATGGATGGTTTACCTTCAGATGATAGTTATGATAGGGGGTTTCTTTCTCGCCCCCTTGGAGCAGTCTACTCAGCTTTTTTGGTAGATCATACTTTAGATCCTATTTTTTCGCCATTGACGCCGGCGAGCTATTTTTCGCCGATGGGTTCTCGGAGAGGTGCTCTGGGTTCTAGGTGTGACGTGAGGGAGAAGATGGCTGTCACCGACCCCTCGGGCTCTGTGTGGGGGTACTCTCGGTATTCTCCCCCTGTAATTAAGACTGTGATTAATTTGAATAATTGGTCTGAGGGGGTTTTAGGCGGTAATTGTATAGATTACTATGATGTTTTATCAGGCCTGTCTGCGCCTGTCGATTCGGTGGGACCACCTCTGATTCAGGCGTCCGACGACGTGCCGACTATTAATCCCTTATTCTCCTCCCCTGTCTTTTCTAGAGTAAATGAGTCTTTCTTTGGGAATAGAAACTTCCCCTCTTCCCTTAAAAACATTATTACCTCGCCGTCTGATATCTTTGCGCCAGAGATTTCTTCTGAAAATTCTGGCGAGTGTAGTGGGTCACGTTTTGCCGCTCTTCTCTCCTCCCTCTCTTCTGTTAACTCAGACCATTCTTCTGAGGGTGGTTCTCCCGGGTGGAAGCTGGTAGAGAAAAGAAAAAAAGAGCCTTCCTCTCTGGAACGCTTCTGCCGAGATAATAATCGATGTTTTCAATGTGGTTTATGGGGACATTTTAAGAGCACTTGTAGATTTACGAGGCATTGTTATAGATGCAAAGCATCTACTCATTCTATAGCTATTTGTAATTTTTTTCAGAAGTCCAGATCTCATACTATGATGGCTGGTTTATCTCCTCAAAACCCCATCTCGATATACCCTTCTGATGCTTCCTGTGATCTCACGATCCATTATTCTATGTGTGCTATTGTCACTGACCATGCCTCTCATCTTACTTCTGATATTCTCTCACAGCACATTCTCAGCAACTGGCCTTCTCATGTCAAAATAGAGGTTTCAGACTTCTCCCCTGGGAAGTTTTTGTTAAAATTTCCGTCTATTAAGCATAAGAATGACATTTTAAGCAGTTTTGGTTCCTCCCTTCAATCTTTATCAGCTTCTTTTGTTCATTGGATGCCTAGTTCCAATGCTGTCCTTTTCTTGAAGGAGGAGGGTACCTGAATTCGGTTGGAAGGAATCCCCCATCACCTTTGGTGTGTAGATGTTTTCCACAGGTTGGTTTCCGATTTCTCTAAATTTAAGGAAATCGATTTGTCTCTAGACAGACTCAAGTTTTGGGGGTTTGCGAGGGTCAAGATTAAGCTATTCCCGGGTAAAGAAATTCCAGATGTCAGATTTTTTGCATATGGGAGAACTGTATATCCGATTAAATACAGACTGAGTTGGGATTTATGCTCTTCAGCCCCCCCTTCCCAAAAGTCATTTCCTGCTTGGCCCAAGCAAACATCTCAGCCCTCATCCTCTAGGAATCTGCAACCTGTAAGGAAATCTTTCAAAAGTAATAAAGGTTGGCGAGGTTCAAATAGTGGAAAGTATCCCTCCATTCCCAAATCTCAGCATAAGTCAGGGAAAAATGTGTGGATGAGGTCATCTCTTACCCCCCCCCCCCCTCTCACCAGACTCCTGCTCATCTCTCTGTAGGGATTCTACCTACCCCTACTACTTCTGGATCTACACCACCTGTCTCCACCTCTTTGGTAAACTCACCTATCCCTCCCCCCAATATTACTTCTGTTGACAATCCAATTGCTGCTGCCACCTGGGTGGAGACAGAGATCAAGACCAGGAATCTTTCTCTGGCTAAGTTTAAAAAAATCATGGCAATTTATGATTATCTAGATCAAGAGGATGCGGGAGCTACTACTTCAGAGAACCCCTCTTCATGGCCCCCTACTCTAGTGCATGCTCCTGGTAATGCCTTACATTCATTTGATATATATAATAATGAATTTAATCATAGCCTTGTCTTTGATGGTGCACTTGCTTTAAATAACTGCAATTTGAGTTCTACTGATAATAACGGGAATAATCAAGTGGATCCCTTGAGATGGGATTCATATGAACATTTTCAAGTATTTTGTAAGAGCATTGGTATCTCATTGTCCTCTAGAGATGAATCCATTGCCTTTTTCAATCACGTCAGATTGGATCAGGGTAATGAATTTGTAACTCTTGATTTCCTAGTGCATCCTATGACAGGGTGGGATCTTCTGTCTGATTCACAATATTTTAATGATTATAGCTGCATGGAATATCAGAGGGTTGGGGTCAGGGCATAAAAAGAGAGAATTAAAAGAATTTATAATCTTTAATAAATGTGACATTATCATTATCAGTGAATCAAAAAAGGAAGAATATACTGAAGGATTCCTAAGATTTTTGTGTGGTAAAAAAATTAATGCTTGGTCTTCCGTTCCATCTATAGGTGCCTCTGGGGGCATACTTATTGGGTGGGATAGCAGGCTTTTCAAGGCTATCAGTTGCATTCCTTCTTCTTTCAGCCTTTCTATCAACTTTGAGTGTTTAGATTCTAATCTGAATTGGTGGCTCACTGGGGTTTATGGCCCCTGTGATCATGGCCTGAAGCCAATGTTTATGGAAGAATTACAGCATATTAGCACTCTTGTTAATGACATATGGATATTGGGGGGTGACTTCAATGTAATTAGGTTTCCTAGTGAGCATTCCTCCATAATTAATAGTAATATCCATATGGATAGATTCAATGGTTTCATTGACCAGAATGTACTGCTTGATCTCTCTCCTAATAATTTTTCTTATACCTAGTCAAACTTTCAGGATAACCCAACTTTAGTCAAACTTGATCGTTTTTTAGTCTCCCCTGGATGGTCAGGAAAATTTTCTGATGCTTTGTGTACTAGTAAAGCCAGAATTATATCAGATCACATCCCAATTCTGATTGATACCATGGCACCTAATTGGGCCCCCCCTCCCTTCCGGTTCTATAAATCCTGGATTTCATATGATGGATTTGAACAGATTATTCAGGTATTCTGGGGACAGAATGATCATTATCTTTCTATGTGCTCTCCTGTTTCAGAGTTCAGTTTTAAATTGAAGAAACTGAAAACATTTATTAAACAATGGATCACTCCCATTAGGGTGGTTAGAGCTAGTAGACTTAGATCTATTGAGGCTCAAATACTGGATATGGATAGTCAAGCTGAACATTTTGCAAACATTAATTGGGCACAAAAAAAGATGTTGAGGTTAGAGCATCTTGATCTTCTTAAAGAGCAAGAGGTGTACTTGAAGCAAAAATCCAAAATTCTAAGGTTGAAGGAGGGGGATTTGAACACCTCTTTCTTTCACAACATGGTTAAAAGTCATAGAAGGACTAATAACATCTCCTCTCTTTTAATAAATAACTTTGTGTGCATATCCCATTTGGAGATCTGTCGAGAAATAGAGAAACATTTTATAAAGCTTTTCAATAAGGTTCATAGCCCTCCTATAAATCTCAGTTGGGACATCCTTATACCAGTTAAAATTCCATCTCCTGAATTATTAGAGTTATCTTTTGAGGTAGAAGAAATCAGAGCAAGTGTTTTCCATTTAGCTGGAGATAAATCTCTAGGTCCTGATAGATTTCCTTTGTTTTTCTTTCAACATTTCTGGGAGTTATTGAAATCAGATATCAAAAATATATTCCACTCCTTTCATTCTTCTACTGCTCCTGACTTTTTGTCTTCTATAAACCAGACCTTCATTGCACTAATCCCAAAAAAATTGGGTGCAACTAGAATCCAGGATTTTAGACCCATAAGTCTTGTGAATAGCTTATAGAAAATAATTACAAAGACTCTGGCCTCTTGGTTGGCTCCTGTGCTGAATACTGTGCTTGATTCATCTCAATATGCTTTTCTGCCAGGGAGATCCATTGGAGATTGCTTCTTGGTTGCTCAGGAAACCCTACATTATATGAGTACATCCAACATCAAGGTTATATCCTGAAAATTGATTTTGAGAAAGCATTTGACAACATTAAATGGACCTTTTTGTTAGATTCACTAGCTAGCATGGGTTTTGGGGATAGATGGATCTCATGGATCCGTATGTGTATAACCTCTACAAAGTTTTCTATTTTGGTCAATGGATCCCCTAAAGGGTATTTTGAGGCATCAAATGGGTTAAGACAGGGTGATCCCCTGTCTCCCCTACTGTTTAGAATTGCCTCCAATGTCCTTAATGCCATGTTGCAGACAGCTAAAAGGAATAACTTAATCTCTAGGATTAATTTTCCTAATGATGGTCCTTCTCTGATTAATCTGCAATATGCAGATGATACTTTACTTTTTTTGCCAGGAAGCACTTCCAATATGATTAATATCAAGAGAATTTTATGCTGTTTTCAGTCATGTTCTGGGTTAAAAATCAATTTTCAGAAATCATCATTGACTGGTGTTGGGGTTTCCCAAGAGGAATTGCTATTTTCTTGTGATATCATGGGATGTGAGAAGGTAGATCTTCCTATCACTTATTTAGGATTGCCTCTGCATTTTAAGAAAGCAAATGTTAATGACTGGGCACCTGTGTTAGAGAAAGTTACTCATAAACATTCTTCTTGGAAAGCCAGATCTTTGTCTTTAGGGGGCAGATTAGTCCTAGTAAATGTTGTTCTATCAGCAATCCCAACCTACTATATGTCAGTTCTGCATATGCCCTTGAAGATAGAGAAACAGATAGATATTTTAAGGAGTAAATTTTTATGGAACTCTTTATCTCCTACTCATAAAGGGATGCATTTAATCAAATGGTCTACTATTTGTAGGGCTAAAAAGCAAAATGGTTGGGGCATAATAAATTTGAGAAATTTTAGTGAAGCTTTAAAAATCAAGTTAATTTCCCAATTTTTCTCAAACCAGTTCTGCCCTATTTGGAAATCCATTCTTAGGGCTAAATATTTGCACAAGGGTATGGATGCAATACTAAATACTTCTTCCTCCTTCTACTCTCCCCTATGGAGTTATATTAAAAAAGGATTTAATTTTTTCATCTGCTTCTCAACTGTTAATGTGGGCAATGGTTCAAATACTTTATTCTGGAGCCATAAATGGCACAATGATACTCTTCTTAGCTCCTTATTACCTGATCTTTTTAGTGTTGCTAGATTCAAAAAGGCTTCAGTGAAATTTACTTTGGATTTATTTAGTATAGATTTCAATCGTTTATTCAATCTAGCTCACTGTTTTTCTGGCAATTCTTCTATGCTCCAATCTCAGTTGGATTACTTTGTTTCTATTCGGCATTCTTTAAATTTGGATACAAGAGATGATGATTTCCATTGGCTTCCTTCAACACATGATACCTTTACTGTTAAAGCAGCTTATAGTATCTACAATGATGGGGGCCTTCGTAATGTTTTTTATAAAATTATATGGGAGAGTTCTACCCCATTAAAGGTCAAGCTTTCTTTTGGCTAGTGGTTAAAAATAGGAACTTAACGAAAGAAAACCTGTTAAAAAGAGCTTGGCCTGGTTCTCCATTGTGTACATTTTGCTCATTATATATTGAAAATAATACTCATTTGTTTCTTAATTGCTCATTTGCAAAGAAGATTTGGGAATTCTTTTTGGTCTCAGACCTGTACCCTGGCTATTTCTCTGTTGGGGATTTATTTTTATCTGCTCCTCAACTCAAGTTTTATTTACCTTCTTCTGGGTGGACTTTGCTTCTCCAGATCATTCTCTAGTTGATTTGGAAAGAAAGGAATAGTAGGATTTTTCGCAGTGTTTGTAAACCATGCTTTATGATCATTAACGATATTATCTCTTTGATGAAATTTTGGGTGGAAAATCTTGTATTAGGGTTTGAAAAGAAGGAAATGTTGTAGTTTGTCTCTGCAATGGCTACACAACCCATGGAGCCTGCCTTTGCTTCTTCTATTCCCTCCTCATCAGGACTTTCCTCTTTAAACGAACCATCAGGAGATGAATCCCACAATGCCATGCAAGAGTAATGCAACTTTCCTCTTTAAACGAACCATCAGGAGAGGAATCCCACAATCCCACATTAGGAGATGAATCCCCTAATGTTGGTGAATTGTCAAAAAAAAATTTTGATGTAATACTTTAATGATTCCACTTTGGGGAACAATTTTGGAGACTGTTAATGGCAGTTATACCTGTGGTATTGTAATAATTGTAATTCGGATGTTGTATCCCATGGCATTTAAGCCGTTTATATACTATCTATCTCAACCGTTAACAAAAAAAAAAAGTATGGATAATAACATATTTTCAGTAAAACTCCCCCTTGATCCAAGCATGGGTAAACAACAATCCATATTCAACAAGTATTGCAAAAAGATGAATCATTTAATGTATTGGCAAACTTATCTCAACATCACTATGATTATATGATTTTTCTTATTTTCATTTTATCATGCACAAAAAAAAAATATGACAATGTATAATATGATCAAAATAAGATATTGTAGGTTATGTCAATCAAGTCCATTCATGCATATATTTATGGTTTAAAGAACCAAATGAATGGTCAAGATATTGTAATACTCAATGCAAGCGTAAATCATAATTTTAAGATTGTGAAAAATCATTAATTAGAATTGACAGAAATCATCTGTCAGGACAATCGGTAGCCGGTATATTTCGATAGACTGAAACAGTAAAAATCAGTTAACCGTTAAAAATTGGTATACCGAATCAAGGAATATTTCAGAATGCAAATTTTTAAATGTCATATTAAATCATTATAACATCCAAATGATTTTAGCGAACCTGTATTATTCAATGAGAAACTTCATTAACCATGCATTTAATGGGATTTATCAATATTTTCCAATTAGGTATAGTCCCATGTCCCTTTTGTTCCTTGAAGAGATCAAGTACCTCCATTAAGGATGGATTTTGGTATCCACTTTACTTTAGGTACAAAATTTATTTTGGGGATCATATCAATATTCTTTCTAGGTATCCATTTTCCTTTCTTAGTGACAAATTCATATTTATCATTTTTAGCCCTAATAAATCCATTTTCATATGGAGTCCCCTTTTTATTCACATTTCCATATTTAAATTTTCTTGATTCAAAGTTCTTCTTACTAATTGTAATCTTACTCACA
>JAMKQA010023300.1:0-11041 GCA_024699735.1 Posidonia australis
ATGGGGCTGCGCAAACCAGAAATGCGGGTAAGGATCCCTGTTACGTACGAGGAAGGTGTTAGGCACCCTCGTACGCCCGATAAATCGGTCTTCTATTGATTTCTCTTTTGCTTATGGAATGTCGGCTTTGCAGCCTTTGCTGTTCGCCCGAGGGCGATATGCCATGCCATGCAAATGCGTGTGGTGTCAAAGTATAGGTACATGATGTGTAGGGGTGTGTCCTAATGCTCAGAAATATCGCTCGTCTGTCGGGTCAGGAGTTGATGCAATAATATTGCATAATAAGATCAAAGATCTAACATCTTGAGCAAGTTTTCATCCTTGCTTTCTACATGCCTAAATGCAATCTAAAATGCAAGAAAACTGCTGAAAACAAATTTGTGCCTTCCTAATGCATCAAGAAAGAAAACCAAAGGAAAACCCAGAAGCAAATCGGGTCGAGAAAGCGAGCAAAACATATGAAAAAAAACATACTGTGTGCTAGTGAAAACAGGCCACTGCGCCTGTTTGGTGCGCCAGGCTGGTGCGTCAGTCTGGTGCGCCACCAATGTGCGTCTAGGTGGGCCAGTAGAATATGCTGAAGGAAAAACAGGAAGCCACGCAAAACCAAAACATCAGAGGGTGCACTCTGGAAAAGCATGTAGTAAAAATCATTCTGTAAAACTCAGAAAAATCGTGCATCAAAAAAACATGAAATGCAAAATGCAATGACCTTGAGCTCAAGGGCTAGAAGCCTCACACAAGATCTCACCTATTTGAACTAGATGAAAAATCCATGATTCAGCCAAGCCACTGGATCCTGGGGCGATGCACATGGTTCTCCACTAAGGAGTAAGGTGCAATCAGCCTACCAGATTCCGCCTAGAACTGAATAATGAAATGAAGAAAACAGACGGAAAACAATCCGAATGAGACTGAAAAACATGCAGGTGTCGTCATGACACATCAGAGAATCAGTCGTAAAAGAAACAAACTCAAAACCCTGCGATAAAACCCTGCAAACAAAGGTGCTAAATGCAAGTGATCTGATCTCTGGCCAGTCTGACGTGCCAGCTGAGTGCGCCAAATTGGTGCACTGGTTGGGTGCGGCTAAGATGTGCGCCCCAGGGAGTCTAGATCAGACTACAATCTGATCCGAAACCCGCCCTAGCAGAGATGCAAGATGATTTATGCTAATGCAGCTGGGTTCATGCCATCATTAAAAACTGAAAACATGATAGGAATGCATACGATCGAAAATCATCATGTAAATCATGCATTTGGGATTAAAACAAGTGGATGGGTTCATGTATGAATGAAAGCACGCAGGTTGCCATAGCATAGACATGCTCTGGATAAATGCAATCAGATCGCATGTAAATGATGATCATAAGCTTGCTTCTACGTGCAAGACATAAAAGTGTGTGGCAAAGCTATTTACAATGAAATGATAAAAGAAGACAACTTATGCAAGCTTTATGCTAGAAACACAAGCAAAGACTAGCATGGAGATTATTTTGCATAGAGAACAAGCATGTTTATCATGAAAATTTCGTTAAACATGGAATGAAACAGTCTATACGTACCTGTTTAAGCATGCTTTATCATGTTTTCTGAAAATGTAACTAAAAAGAAAGAAGAGATAGAAGGCCTACCTCTCAAGATGTTCCCTCTCGAAATTTCAGAGATAAAGAGATCCTTGTTGCTTTGGAAGGACCAAGGGTGCTTTGGGATGCAAGGGAATGCTCCAAAAAACGAATATAGGCTGCTGGACAGAAGGATATAGCTCGTGCAAGAAGCTAGCTCAGAGCAGAATTGCAGAATTCTGGATTTCTAACTTCAACTCAGGATTTCTAACATCTTTTCTATGGCTACCTATGGGGGTCCTTATATAGGATTTTCTCATGGGTAACTCATGGGAATGGGAGAGCCTCGAAGACAAAAAGCTTGGAAGATTCCATGGCATATTCGTTGCTAAAGGTAACAGCTATGGGAGGTGGAAAGCCAGCAGCCCGCAGCCTGTGAGGTGGTGTGCGCCAGGGATGTGCATCGGCTATATGCGCCACTTATGTGTGCTAAGGAGGTGTGCTAGCTAGGTGTGCTAGCTAAGTGTGCTAGGTAAGTGTGCTAGCTAGGTGTGCTAGGGATGTGTGCTAGCTAAGTGTGCTAGGGAAGTGTGCTAGCTAAGTGTGCTAGGTAGGTGCTCTCCCCTACTGGTCTGGTTTTCTAATTGGGCTGCAGGTTTGCTACGGGTTTGGGTTGGTACAAGGGTCAGCCACATCCAAAGCAACAACTGGAGTCTTATCAATGAGTCACCTCAAAATCGGGGTGTCTACAGATGCCCCTCCTCGAGCGATGTCGAGGGACGTAGGGAACCATGACCGATGCTCAGGGTTGACAAGATATCCCCATTTTGAGGTTACAGAAGGAGGGTGTTTGTTGTAGGCGGTAAGTCACTTATTTGGCGGATGCACCAAAAGTCATGACCTATTGCCAAATGAAAATGCAAATGCAAGATGTGTGCACCTACTGATGTAAATGCTGGGATGTAGTGCTAATGCAAGATGCCAATGCAAGAGCCGATGCCGAAAGCCGATGCAAGACCAATGCTAATGCTGAAAACACAAACAGAAGAAAACACTGGCAATAAAATGATAAGTTGTCGGACTCATCAGTCGGATTATGAGGTTATCAACCCAAGAGACGGGATATGACAAGCTAACCAAGCCTTGCCAACCCGGACGCCTGACAGTGTGACGGTTGTCAACCGAGTAGTTGGAGATACCAGCCCAAAACAAGGGGGGCATGACAAATAGAATATTTGTCAAGCAAAGCATGGCCCGGTCTGCACGGACAAAGGCGAACAAAGAGATTTCGCGCCCACAAAAACTCAAAAGGGAAAAACAAAAGGACCCTGACCACCCGGCCAGAGGGTCCAACAACTAGATTCCACGGCCGCGAAAATCTTGAAGAGAAAAGAAAAAGGACCTTGACCTCCCGGTCAGAGGGTCAAACAACTGGATTTTCTGCCCGGGGAAATCCGAGGAAAGGGCTAGGACCTTGACCATCCAGTCAAAAGGTCGAGCCAGGGGATTTCCTGCCCCAGGAAATCCGAGAAAGGGGCTAGGACCTTGACCATCCGGTCAAAGGGTCGAGCCACGGTATTTCCTGCCCCAAGAAATCTGAGAGAGGGGCTGGGACCTTGACCATCAAGTCAAAAGGTCGAGCCACGGGATTTCCTGCCCAAGGAAATCCAAGAAACCAAGGACTTTAACTGCCCAGTTAAAGCCAAGGAAAGCCTAGGAAAGGAAAAAAGACATTTGACCGCCTGGTCAAGATCAGCAAGCTGGATTTCGCGCCCGCGAAATCCAAAAGGGCAGAGGACCTTGACCGCCCGGTCAAGATCAAACAAGCTGGATTCCACGCCCGTGGAAATCCAAAGGGCAGAGGACCTTGACCGCCCGGTCAAGATCAAGCAAGTTGGATTCCGCTCCCGTGGAAATCAAAAGGGCAGAGGACCTTGACCACCCGGCCAAAGTCAAGCTGGATTCCGCGCCTGCGAAAATCTAAAGGGGCAAAGGACCTTGACCGCTTGGTCAAAGTCAAGCTGGATTCCGCGCCTGCGGAAATCCAAAGGGGCAAAGGACCTTGACTGCCCGGTCAAAGTCAAGCAAGCTAGATTCCGCGCCCGCGGATATCCAAAGGGGAAAAGGACCTTGACCGCCCGGTCAAAGTCAAGCAAGCTGGATTCCACGCTCGCGGAAATCCAAAGGGGCAAAGGACCTTGACCGCCCGGTCGAAGTCAAGCAAGCTGGATTCCGCGCCCGCAGAAATCCAAAGCGGCAAAGGACCTTGACCGCCCGGTCAAAGTCAAGCAAGCTGGATTCCGCGCCCGCAGAAATCCAAAGCGGCAAAGGACCTTGACTGCCCGATCAAAGTCAAGCAAGCTGGATTCCGCACCTGCGGAAATCCAAAGGGGCAAAAGGGTCTTATCTGCTTAGGATGAGATCCCAGAAAACAAAGCAATAACTTCAGGATTACGCCCCTGGAAGGATCTGCAATATGCTGATTGCCGGGGTTGCGGTGCGGAGACTGGCACTCTTGTCGTGATGCATGCTCAAATTTCTCATTTGCTGTGATTCTCCAAATTGCTTGCAAAAGGTGAGGACTTATGTGCAAATATCCACAACTTTTGGGCTTTACTGCAAATTACCCAACCAAACTGCTTTTTGGTTGCTGTACTGCGACTGTGTGGTGACATTTGAGATTCTACTATCTATCAACAAATGTCTGCTCTGAAACAAACTTCCCGCGTCCTTCCTGGACTGATTTGCAATTGTTCAAAATGTAGGGGTTATCTGCAAATTACCCCACATGGTGCATTTTATGAGCTATATATTCAGCACTGCATATCCTGCACTTGATGCTTGAGCTGTGAGATGATAAGGGTTGGAATGCAATTGTCACGGTCATTTTGCATTTCTGCATCTCTGACTTATTTCTCATGTGGGCCCCACTGATTAACTGCCAAAACTGCCAAGAAATATTTTTTTTTGCTGCTTGGAACTGCAAGGGACAGCTGCTGCTTGGTTATGCATGCTTCTGCTGATTGAGTTTCATAACATGCATAAAATTTTTATTTATATTTCTTCTCCTCTGAACCGCCTCTTTCTCTTCTCCATTCTCTTTCTCTACTCAAACGAAAACCTACGTCCTCCACCTCTTCTTCTCTCATTCGCAGCAGCAGCGCGCGGGAGGTGCGCTGACGGAGTGCTTGCAGCTGGTGCGCGCATGAGGCACGTCGGCGTGGTGCGGAGAGGTTGCGGCGGCGACGGTCAGCGGCAGCATGGACCAAACCCTCCAGGACTGGCTGGACCGCGGTTCGCCGGCGAAGGTAAGCTCTGATCTCCTGCATGCTTATATGCCTCCTCTGTTTTCGGGTAGTCGATGACTGGAGGAGTTCCGACGAGCTTAGAGCAGCAGGCCTGCTCCACGCGGGTTGCGGCGGCGGACTGCGGGCTTGTCTTGCAGTCGCGGCGGCGGGCAGCAACGACTAGGGGTTCCAGCAAGCTGGTGACTCTCAGGATGCGGGTTGTAGGGGCTTGGTCGTAGGTTGTCGGGCTTGGCCGTGGCGACTGTGGGCTCTGGCGGACTGTTTCGCATGGTGGCTACGGGAATGGAAATGCAGGCACGCCAGGGGAAGGCGCGGGCTACAGGGAGTGATGGCTGGCTGCCGGCGGTGCTCCAGCGGTGCTCCGACGAGCTGAGGCGAGGACCTGTGGTTATGAAGCTCGTTGAGTTGGGCATATATCTATTGCTTGCATATGCCATATTAGTCTACATTTACCTCTGATTTTTACTGTTAACTGCATTTGTATGATATTACTGAACCATCTGGTAGCTTACTGCTTTACGACTGTATGCTTGTACTTTGGCCATTATATGCTACAACCCTTCTTAAAATGCCTTGTATTTTACTATTCTGCTAATGACTGTAATGCCAAATTTGATTTCGACATTATCTGCATTTATCGCGTCTGCTATTGCTGTTTAATTTTTGGTCTGACTTTCTTCTCTGCAGGATGACTCAGTTCCCGAGGCGGGAACCCCACAATCTTTGTGGGACATGCCTTCTAGCTCCCGTTCCAGACAAGGAGACAGTTCTTCGAGGTCGTGGGCCTCTAGTAGCTCGACTCCTACCATCCCTGTTGAGGTAAGCCCAAACTGAATATTAGAAGAGTAATTAAATCCGGTATTTTCTGACAAATGCATTTTCAGGAGTCTAGAAATTTCGAGGGGCGGCTGCTGAGCGACCGTCACATCTGCGAGAGTCCCGAGTTCGAGGTAATTCCTCTGCTTTGATCATCATAAATTTCTTTTTGCTTTCTGCTTTCTGCTTTTGCTTTCTACTCATGACCCGACTCTAAATCTGTGCTTGATATTTCAGGAAGGGGATGCAAATCGGATCATGCGATGCCACTAAGGTCCGATGCTCGAGCATTTCCAACGTCTGTCGGAGTTTCTACAGGACTTCCTCCATCACCGGTCTCCATTTGGTGGTTTGCTGCGTCTACCCATTATCCACGGCCACTACAACTTCTTCCGAGCCTTGGTAGAAAGGTGGAGGTTCGAGACGCACTCCTTCCACTTTCCCTTTGGTGAGCTGACTGTACTACCTAATCAGTGGGCTCTGCTGACGGGCCTTCCTTTTGGTGACAACCCCATTATTGGTGAGACCACCCATGGCTTCCACCTTACACCTGCACATCTTGGTCGTGTCCCTCCTAAGCCGCCTAGGGGGAAGCATATGATCATCGTGGGGTGGTTAAGGGAATGGGACAAATTCTGGCCCAACCCCGAGCCTGGCAGTAAGGAAGTAGATTTTGTACTGAGGCACTTTCTACTGGAGCTGCAGGCTTTGATTTTCTGCAATTCGTCGGCCTACTGTATCCATGCTGACTGGATTGCATATCTGACCAACCTGGAGCACCTGGATCATTATGACTGGGCCAGTGCTAGCTATACTTGGCTGATCTACGGGCTCGACAATGTGGTCAAGCTTGGGCGCCGCTCTTATGTGGGGCTGTACCCTCTACTGACTGTAAGTATTTGCTTTTGTTACCTTGCAAAACATATTTCTTTTTATGCTTTATACCTAAAATACTGACTTGCTTGCATTTACAGTACTGGATCATGGAGCACATCACCAGGGGGCACTGCTTTGGCCATCTGCGGGACGAGCTCCTGCCCCTTCCCCGCCAGTGGGTCGAGCCTGACCACCGGGCTGCTGCTGGGGTGTTCATCTATGAGTCCTACCGGTATCTGCTGAACTTGGTAGAACTCGATGATGTAAGTCTCCTTCTGCCTTTTAACTTTGCATGCCTGTTGTATTTTCTTTGCTCATAGTTTCTGTTTTTGTAACAGGTTCACCTAGGCCCTTTCACTCGATATTATGGCTTCGACTGGGCTCCCCTGAACTCTGGCCGCATTCTGAGGGACAAACAGGTGAGATTCTATTGCATGAAGAACTCGGCCCTCTACCTCCCAGGGCATGTGCGGCATTAGTTCTCCGATGTATTCTGCATTCCTGCCCCTCCTCCTGCTGACATGGATCGCCCGGCCACAACTCGTTCGACTGCTAGAAGTCGGCATGCAGCTGCCATGGCTTCTCAGGATAGGCACGTCCTTCGAGAAGTCAACTATACATACTACCTTGCTTGGTACAGGCGTGTGGGGAAGCCGTACCTGTTCGAGGAGGCTGTGCGGGATAGCCAGCGTGGGATGTGGTATGCGTCTAACTGGGCTCAAGTACAGAATTTCCATTTCAGCTTTTCATTGCTTTTGCATGAACTATGACAATCCGACATTTGCTTTAATTCACAGGGCTTCGAGGAGCAGTTTGGGGCTTTCTATGCTGACATCCGCTGAAAACGGGTAGAATTCATATTTTGTAAACTGCCATCTGAACTATATCTGATACTTCTGTTATTTTTCAGGAACTGTGCTGGAGCAACATCATCAGGGTATGCTTCTCTTTTCTGCCTCTGCCATCGCTCTAAAAATTCTTATTGCTAACACAAGTTTACTTTTGCAGCAAGATTTCCCTGTTTAGAGAGCGAATGTAGCCAACAGTGGGGACTTCACTATGGAAGCGTCTGAGGAGGATTGTTTAGACATCGAGGTCACCCAAGCGGTTCTCGACTCTGCTCCTCGTTCTCAGGCTGCCGTAACTGCTCAGTGGTCGCGCCGACTCACTCGATGAGGCAATAGAACCTTGGCTGAGTACTTTCAAAAGGCGGCGTCTGATGAAGAAGATTCGGAGGAGGAGTAGTTTTAACTTGTAATTTTGCTAGAAATTTTGTAATAACACTGTACTTTGTAACATTTTGAAAATGTATAAGAGATCCCCTGATTTTGTGATGTACCCTTCGGGGTTTTGTACGTGTAGGTTGTATGCAAATAGACATTCCATGTAGGGTTAAACAATTGGCACCGATTTTGGCCATGTAAACATTCTGAACAGGTGCTACTGAAATTTTCTGTCTTTCTGGGCGCCACTTATGTGTGCCGCCTTAGTGCGCCGCATATGTGCGTCTGCTACCTGCGCCTCATAGGTGCGTCTCCAGAAATGGCGTGTTTTGTTTTCCATTTTTGCTGAAACCCTTCCTGGTTTTTTTTTTATATAAGGTTGCTTCTTGCAAAAAGCAGCGCCGTCCTCTCTGAAGAAATACGGCGACAGTCCTTGCTTGCACACTTTGCTTATTTTCTGATCTTCCTAGACGCGGATTCTGCATCACGATGGTAAGTGTTTTTCTCTGTTTTACGTGCTTCCTATTACTAGTCTTGCAGATTTTGTTGGTTTTTCTGTTACATGCCCTTGCAAATTTGCTTGTTTCTTGTCTTTGCAGATATTGCTTGCTTCATGTCTGCTTGTTTTTTCTGTCTTTGTAGATTTGTTGTTGCCTTTGCAAATTTGCTTTTTTCTTGCTATGCGTCTTTGTAAATTTGCTCTTTTTCTACTATATATCTTCGCAGATATTGCTTGTTTTTTCTCTGTTACACGGCTGCAGACTTTTGCTTGTTTTTCCTGTCTTTGTAGATTTGCTCTTTTTTGCTATATGTCTGCAAATTTTTTTCCTTTTTTTGCTACGTGTCTATGTAGATTTTGGTTGTTACATGGCTACAGATTTTTGAACAATGTTTCTTGATCTTCCGCATGTGTTTTTTTTTTTCATCACCATGCTAGATTGCTATGATTTTCCATGCTTATGTCAGATTCGCTTTTTACTGCCATATTTGTAGAGCTATCCCACCATGGTGACCCCCAGGTACGGCTCTGACACTTTGCTCGGCTGGATTGATGCTTTGACAATCGATGACCGGAAGCAACTCTGGATTTGGGGTATTTCTTCTTCCCTCATGAGCATAGCCAAAGTGGAAGTTAACTGGCATTTGCTATGTGCCATGGCCCGATTCTGGAAACCAACCCTACATGTTTTCCGCTTTGGGAAAGTGGAGATGACTCTAACTCTGGAGGAAGTCAGGCGAATCTGTGGCTTGTCACCGCTTATGTCCTCACTAGTGTTCTACTGCCATGCTAGTTATGCACACGTCGTGAGCCGGCACACATGCATTGCCAAGGAGGTTTGTGAGGAGAAGCTCATCTACAAGGATGGTCCCACCCCCATGATACGCCTGGATTATTTCGATTCAATGATTGGTTCCCGCTCCTCCATGGGTACTCCATGGTTGTATTGCTTCGTGCTGCGCTTTCTTGGGGAGTTGATCTTTAGCCATGGTCGAACGACTGTGGCTATTGAGGTAGCCGAGATAGCTTGGGCATTAGTGGTTCGCCAAATCGACTTGGCTTCGATTCTGCTTGCCGAAACCTATGTCGGCTTGGACTAGGCGTTGAGGCGCTCCCGCCACTTCTATGGATGTGGCGCCCTAGTGCAGGTAAGCAGATCATCTGACCATTTTTAATATTCTGATGTGCTTTCATTAACCATAGTTCCCTTTTGCCAGGTTTGGTTTGCCACTCATATGAGGATGAAGATTCTACGCCCTCGGCCTTCCGCCTTTGAGGCCTATAGCCGCACCCATCACTCGAGGTCACTCCCAGGGGTGCATGAGTTGTGTGACAAGCTGCGGAATCTTGATGCAGATTCTATGACATGGTGTATCATATCTCCTACATTACAGAACTTTACTGCCTTTTTTAATGCCACGAACATGCGACTCGTGGTCCTCCCTGGATTCTCTGGTGGCATGGAGTATCACCCCATCTGGGTCCTTCGCCAATTCGGCTTCTGCCAGGACTCCATAGAGCAAAGCCCCTGCCCGGATGGACTGAAAAAGCATGTAGTGGGCTCGAATGCATCCACTACTGAGTTGGCCCGACGGATGAGTGCTGGCATCAAGGCCTCCAGTCTTGCCATCATCAAAGGCTCTAGTTGCACAGCTGGGTATGAGGCGGAGATCAGAGAGACGTGGCCCATGAGCGAGATTCCGCCTAGTGGCACCAATTTCATGGAGGCTAGCAGTTCAAAGAGGCCCCTAACTGATTAGTGATATTTGTACTCATGATAGGGAATAATAAAATGGATGTTGCTTTGCAATGTTTACTGATTCTTGCAAGTCCATATCTGCTAACCAGGATCAATTAACCTGTCTCTGATTTCAAATTCCTCCATTTTAAAGAAGTGACTATCACGCCCCTGGCTGAATGCTTGCTTGCTCAGACCACGACTCATAAGGCAGCTGACATGCCCCTGATCGTAATATAAACAAAATGCCTTGCAAAGTGAATGCAATTTATACTTTGACTAAAAATGCATCCTAGACGAAATGCTTATACGACTCATAAGGCAGCTGACATGCCCCTGGTCGAGATGCGAATAAGATGCCATGCAATTATGCTTTAAAATGCACCCTAGCTAAATGCTTATACGACCCATAGGGCAGCTGACATGCCCCTGGTCGAAATGCAGAGAAATGCTAAATTGATATATTGGTGCCCTTAGCGCCAAGGATACCTGTTTTGCCTGCGATAGAAGGTGACACTGTCCTCGACTCATGTGATACTAACCTAGGCACTTAGGTTATTTGTGGCTCTCCATCAGATTTATGGGCCTCATGCCAAATGCTTAGGGTCCTATACCTACTTTTTTGAGGATTCATTTTTCTTTTCTCCCTCATATGCACGCTAACTGACCCTACTCCTGCTTGAAGGTAATAAACACTTATGCTGAGGAGGGTGGCTGCTATTTCCCTTATGCTGAAAGGGGTGGCTAGTCCCTTTGATCATATAGGCTTACTAAGTGCGTGCTTCTACTCCTCTCCAAGCTAGAAGGTAGGAGTAAGGTTGTTTACATGCCTCTCTCGGTGGAGCTCAGCTTCTGTCTGCTACTTCTGTCTCCTTATTTCTTTTATGCTCCAAGGTCTTGTGTATTTTTTGCTACTCGCTCTCTTTCTAGACCTAACATTTTTACTCCCTCACGAGATATAGGTCCCATGGGAATTTGTACATTTAGCCCACTCCTCTGAAATCTCTCCCTCACAT
>JAMKQA010023301.1:0-12802 GCA_024699735.1 Posidonia australis
GTCAAAACCTTAACTTAAAACCAATTAATTAAACCTTAATCACGATTTAATTAAAATAATAAAACCTAAATAAAAGCCTAAGTTAAAATTCAAAATCCTAATTTAAAGCTTAAAGTTAAAAAATCCTAAAATCCATGAAAATCAATGAAATAAAATAAAACCAAAAAAACCTGAAATAATTAAAACCCTAAATCGAAACCTAAATAAAATGCTTAATTAAATCAAGTAAAATACTTAATTAAATCAAGTGAAAACTAATGAAATCTAAATTTAATCTAATCAAATTCAAATTTTAAACCAACCAAATCAAAATTAGAAATTAGTTCAAATAAATCCAAAACTAGAAATCAAGAGAAAACAATTTAATCCATTTAAAATCAAAACAAATCATTTAATTAAATTTAAATCATCAAATAAAACCTTAATCAAATTGAAACATTAAAACACAAATAACCAACCCAAGTCCCCTAATCAAACCACAAATAATCAACCCAAACTTGATTTTAAAACGCAAAACAAAAGAAAAAACAAAGAAAACACCAAAACCCTAGCCCAATAGGCCAAAAAATCCTTAAACAAAAAAACTATACAAAACAGAAAAATAATTCCGGTGAGCTCACCGCCGGCGATCCGCGATCTCCGGCAATCACTCTCAGATTTTCCAGCGCTGAATCCTTAACCCCGCGATCACTGAAGTTTCCTTCTCCGTCGTGTGCTCCATCCAACGACGATGGCCCCAAGAGGAGGAGATCGACGGTGGAGGAGGCCTCGGCCGGAGTTCAAAAAATCCCACCGCCGACAGACCACGGGATGACACCCTAGTCTCACCTAGAACAGAATCCTCTCCCGATCACGAAAACTTCTCCACCAACGCTCAAGCCCTCGGCCTCTCTCGTAACCCAGAGCACTAGCGACCTTCCCCAAGGCACCAGAACACCTTTCGCTTCCCGGAGTCCCAGCCAGAGCGTCGCCGGAGTAGTCGCCGTCGACTCATCTTGTCGGGGAGAACACTCAGCTCATCAGGTAATCTCCCTCTCCCCTCTATTTCATTCCAAAGCATGCCCCCTTAGACTCTTTAGGTCCCCTTAAATCCTAAGGAACTAGCCACGACGGAGCGACGCCCCCTAGGCCGTCGACCCGATCTCCGATGGTGGGTTCACCACCACCGGTGAGGCCCCTAGCCTCTGGCTCGAGGAAAGGCCTTCCAGGCCACTTCTCCTTCTCCTCTCTTCTTCTCACGGAGTGCCCCTGCTCTGGAGAAAGTCCTATGGCCACCTGAGATCCACTGCGTCGCCGCCGTCGCTACAGCCACTGACGACTCTCCGCCGTGAAGCCTCCTGGAGTGCCTCGATCACGCCATCCCTAGTCCATCATCTCTAGGATGCTCGATGCATCGCCACGAACACCCCTCAGCACTTGCGACATCGTTCCATGCTCTGGAGCATCGTCCCCACCGCCGTCGCGATCGCCGTCGGAGTTCGTGAAGGGGGAACGCCCCAGGACGCTCCAGCCATGCTCGAGCCTCCCCGCGACCTCGCCATGCAACTCCGGAACTCCTCCGATATTAGCCGCGACGAGCCTTCGCACCCAGATGCGCCGCAGTAGCAGCCCACCGTCGTCGGAGAAGAACGCCAGTGGGGGGGATCGACGTCGTATTCCGACCGTTGGGAGTTCGACCGCCACCATCGGATCCTCCCCACATATCCCCCTCATACTTTTCCCCATCTCTGATCTCCGATCAGGCATTGGGAGGGGCTCAAATGAGCCCCCAGGCCGTCACCACCAGCGATCTTCGAATCGTCGGCGGTGACTCTTTTTGTTAAATTTGTTTTTTTTCTTTTTAAAAAAACCCATTAACTTATAACATTGTTGCAATTAGGTCCTGCATTTTGTTTTGCAATCTTTGTAGTTTTAAATAAACTTTTGTTTCTTGTTAATCCTTTTAAATATTGCATCTTTTTCCCTGTACCTTTTAATTTTTATTTTTCTATGTATGTTTTATCACATCTAGGTCCCTGCTTCCATATTCTTTTTACATTTAAATCCTGGTTATTTGCATTTAATCCCTGAAACATTTTAAAATAAATTTTCCCCTGTAAAATTGCATTCTGAACCCTAAAATATTTAAAAAACACACTGGCCATCATAAAAATCAAGTTTTCTTTACACTTAGGTCCTAACCTTTTGCAATAAACCCCAAAAAAAATTTAAAAAATGAGTTTTCACTGTGAATTTTTCATCTTGAACCCTAATAAATGTCACAATTGCACTGGTCCACATAAAATTCCATTTTTATCACTCTCAGGCCCCTGAAATTTTGTACATAGGTCCCTGGCTTCACAGTAATCATTCATGAATACACAAAAAATTGCATATAGGCCCTTAGATCAATTTTAATCCATCATTTAGGACTTTGGAACGATTTCTTGCATATTTTTGATATTTTTCACTTATTACATTTGCTTTTTTTTATTTTGTTTTATTTTATCATAAATTCCACTTAAAAATCATGTTCACTGTGAATGGATTTTTAGTCTCTCATTTTGACCATATTTGCACCTATGTGCGAATTTTGCACTTTAGACCCTGAATTTTCAGGAAATTACCTAAGTGCAATTTTCACATCTCAGTGCTACATTAACATTGGGCCGATCATTTGCATGCTAGAACGGAAACCCAGAGTGTAGATTTTATCCAGGTCTTTATCCTTTCTGTGAATATTACGTTTTAACCCATGTGTTTGTCTTTTATTGCGTTTATGTCGCATTACCATTTTTTTTCCTTTTATGTTTTCTTGCGAACAACATTTTCTAAATGTTTTGTACATATTTTAGTCCATGTACTACCCCTGTGTTTGCATTTATCACATCCAACCATGAAAATGACCAAATTGCCCCTAGGTCATCAATCCATGTGTACGCATTTTAATTTTGCACTCAGCCTTTCCTAATCCTAGTTCAAGCCATCCATTGACACTTTTTACACATTTAGACACTTGTCTATCCCTTTCATTTGGTTTTCAACACATTTTCTCATCGATTCTTCATTTTAATTGAGTTTATGTCTTTTTCGGCGTTTCCTTTTGTGATTTCTCCGTGTTTTCGAAATCCCTTGCCTTGCATTAGATTGGACCCTATTTTTACATCGTGCTTTGGGTTTTTGACTTGATTTGGGTTTCGTCGCCCAAGGGCGTATAGGAACTGACCGAAAGGTCCACACTGGCCCGTTTGCAGTTTATCTTCTTTTTTTGATTTTCATGACCTCTTCACGATCCTGAGAACTTAGGTTGACTCCGTTACTCATCTTTTATCGTCCACATGGGTTTCCTTAAGCAATCGGTCCAATAACATTGTCATTTTATGTGATTTTTCTCACATGTCGTCGTTAATCTGTTTTATGTGGATTTCTTCGCAATTTTTGCATACCATCATGCACATCCATCTAGTTTTGTTTAGCCATTCATATTAGCATGTTCAGAGCATGATCTAGGCTTAGCAAACAATCATCCTTAGCAAGCAATTTAGGCTAGGAAGACTGAGTTTCTTGGGCGTACGAGGGTACCTAATACCTTCCTTGTGCGTAATAGGAATCCTTACCCATCCTCTGGTTAGCAGACATCCAGCCTTCACATCTACATTCTAAGCATTCATCTTTTTTTTTGTGGTTTTCCTCGTCTTTCCCTTAAAAAACTAGTTGGCGACTCCTTTTCTTTTTCTTTTATCCTATCCTTGCACCTTCGCCATCTTGGCATGGCTGTGATCTCCTTCCCCCCTCCTCCGGGTCGGCACGGTCACAGTGCATATAGATCGAAGTGTCGTAGCCGCACACATAAGTTCCTAGTAGTTTAATATCTTTTGTTTAGCTTTAATTTTCCTGTAATTTAATTTGTTTAAATTGTTACGGAAAATTTGGGACATGACACCTCCATGCCCACCAATGCCCTCCCCTTGGTCCCGCTAGTCCCGACGCCCTCCCCCAGATCCTGTCAGCCCTCAATGTCCTCTCCTCCCCCCACCGCTCTGTCTTCCTTTCCTCCCATCAGTTGATGCCCACCTCCTTAACGCCCTCCTCCCCTTGATCCCGTCTACCTTTGATGTCCTCTCTTTCGCCCTCCCACCCCCCCTCACTGATGCCCTCCTCTTGCTACCCTCGTCGCTCCATTTTCCTCTCCTCCCATCAGTCGATGCATTCCACCTCGTCGCTTTTTCCTCCCATTGGTTTGTCTAGTACATCTCTCCATTACTGGAAAACACACCGGTTCTCTGCTGCAAACCTCACTAGATCCACCACCACCATCGCTACTCTCTCCAATCAAAAAACATACACAGTCGATCCTGTAAAGCCTACAAAGGTAGAGGGTCCCACTGCCTCCGTCACCAAGGTTGCGAACCTCTGAACCCTCCAGACCCAACTCCTCCACAACCACCACAACCACGAGTAACAAAAACTCCTACTCTTGCCATGAAATTGATCTCATAATCTTACAAGAAAAAAAAAGGAGGGTTGAGCTTTGATTGGTTTCATCTTCTAAATACACAGTGTGGAGTTACACTCTCCATCGCGAGAGTCTTATAGGAACTTTAGAAGAAAAACTTTAATCACAGTTCTAAATACTGTAACTAAAATAAAAAAGTAACACCGAAACAAAAATAAGAAGTGTAAAATTGAAAATGAAATTAAAACTTAAACTAAAATACTAAAACATTATGAATTAAAAAATTGATATTGCCATATGAAAAAGGATATTAAAGAGTAATACTGAAATTAAAACTAAATTTAAAACTAAAACATTACGAATCATTGAATTAACCATATAAAAATGGATATTAATGTGATTCCATTATCATAAAAACTACTAATGTTTAACAGGATATTAATGTAATTTAGTTAACATAAAAGTCTATCAATAAATGAAAATAAAGGGAAATGAAAATTCACAAAACCAGCAATACAACATAGGTGGTTGTGCTAATTTAAAATCTGGATTTAATCTCAAACATTGGATGTGATTTTGATAGTAGATGATAAAGGATCTTACTAAACAAAAGTAAAGATGGGTCTTACTTGATAATTTGCCTATATATATAAATATATATATATATATATTTATATTACTAATTGTCACTTTGAGAAGAAAGGAGAGGTATGTCACCTAAGCAATGTATTTAATAATATTATTGAATGCATTTGTAGAATTTATACTCAATGCCACAAACATCCTTTGATATACCTTTTTTGTTGTGGACAATAAACTAGAAAAATGTCTTATAAAATTTTTTACGTATGTTTTTTAAGTATTGCAATAAATAAAAACTCATACAAAAAGATAATGTTTGAATATTTATATTTTATTTACCCAAAGAAATAAATTTCATATCCTTTTTTCGATTATCATCTTTTATATAAAGTAAAATCGTCTTATGTTTCATATATATAATTTAGATTAATCCATATATTCCAATCACTAAGAATCTTGATGAATCAATTGATGAATATAATTATTATGTAACTAAATCTTATTCAATATAATAATAATAATAATAATATATTACTAATTATCATTTTGAGATGAAAATAGACGCATGCTACCTAAACAATGACCATTAAATATTTATAGTAATGTACTTGTTAATATTATTGAATAGATATGCAGAATTTATATTCAATGTTACAAATATCCTTTGAT
This sequence comes from Posidonia australis, assembly GCA_024699735.1. Taxonomy (NCBI): domain Eukaryota; kingdom Viridiplantae; phylum Streptophyta; class Magnoliopsida; order Alismatales; family Posidoniaceae; genus Posidonia; species Posidonia australis. The sequence goes on from JAMKQA010023301.1 coordinate 5,687, forward strand.
ATATCTTTTATATTGTGGACAATAAACTAAAAAATTTCAATAAATAAAAACTTTTACAAAAAGATAATGCTTGATTATTTATATTTTATTTATCATAAAGAAATAAATTTCACATCTTTTTCCCATCTATGATTCTATATATAAGGTAAAATCATCTTATATTTCATATATAATATTTTGATTAATATATATATTTCAATCACCAAATATGTTGATGAACCAATTGATGAATATAATTATTATGTAACTAAATCATATATATTCAACACTACTTGTGATAATATTATTAATTATCACTTTGAGAAAGAAAGAGACATACTACCTAAGCAATGACAAATAAAGATTTGTAATAATACATTTATTAACTTAATTGAATGTGTGTACATAATTTATATCCAATGTCATAAACATCTTTCTATGTATCTTTTTTGTTTTGAACAAGCAATTATAAAAATAAGCAAATAAAATCAATTTTGAAAAATTCACTTGTTTTTGTTATTCTTAACAAATCCATGAGTCTCTTCACTTTCTATTTTTCAAGTTTATTCATTAATAAAATTAAAATACATGCACACACTACCCATTAATTATATTTAAGAGCAATATAATTACTTATTCATGTCCTCTTTGTTGTATTTATTCTACTTCTTAACGTCACTTTATACATGGTCTTATCATATTATAGAGTTTCCATAACTTATATCGGTTAATGTTATAATAAGAGAACTTTAATTATTAATGCTATTTGTTTGTGGCATTGAATTTATATTGAATGTCACAAACATCTTTATATTTTTTTTTTTGTTTTGAACAATCAATTATAAAAATTTCATATCAAATTTTTTACATATGTTTTTTAAGTATTGAAGAAATAAAAACTCTTATAAAAAAGACAATATTTGATTATTTATATTTTATTTACCATTAGAAAATAAATTTCATATCTCTTTTTAAATTAGGATTTTATATACAAGATAAAATCATCCTATATTTAAAATTAAAATACATGCATGAATTGCCCATTAATTACATTTAAGAGCAAGATTACTTATTCATGTCTTTTTTGCCTTATTCATTCCCCTTGAAACATCATTTCATGTATAATCTTGTTAGACTCTTGAGTTTTCATAACTTATATTTGTTAATGCTATAATAAGAGAAGCTCAATTAATAATAGATGAGAAGAGTATTGACATTAAGCAAAAATATTATTTACTGATAATGTTAATCTTCTTAGATTTCTAAATCACTTATAACTCAATAACTCATATTAGTTTATCTGAACAAATTTTAAATATTTGTTATAATATTATGCATCTATATTATAAATTGTAGTACTTGATTATTATTTCAATGGTTTATTTCACATGTTTGGTTTACCATCTAATTTTATTCCTTTAGAAAATAACAGTTTTGTATTTAATAATTTTAAGTGAATGCCACATGACTTGAGTATGTATTGAAAATACGACATATGACCAAACTTGTAACACTTTTTCATTTATATCAAATCAAAAGATGTTATTTCATTAATCCTAATTGTTACTTGGGTTTTGAAGGTCTACTAAAATTCAAGACAATTAATTGTATTGATATGTGGGATTAGAATCCTTGCCACTTAACAATTCAATGCAATGGTTAAAGATTCACAAATTTCTAAGATAGATCTAATGACAAAATCTTTGTCACTTAACAAGGATATGTGGAATCTCAAGAAGTGCCTTAGATCTAAGCATTATAACCTTTTATTGAAACAGGAAACATACTGGAGAGAAAAATCTAGAATCCAATGGCTTAAAGAGGGTGACTTGAACACAACCTTCTTCCATAGTATGGTTAGGTGTTGTAGGAGGATTAACTCTTTAACTTCACTTAAGGTTAACAAAACTCCCCTAACATCTCCTGTAACCATAAGTTATGAATTAGAAAAACACTTCACAAAGCTCTTTAATAAACATTATAAACATTATGGCTTAAAGTGGGGGAGTTTGATTGGAATTTTCTACTCTTTAGGAAACTAGCTAATTCAGACATATTAGAGGTACCATTTACTTTTGCAAAGATTAAAAGAAGTGTTTTTAACCTATCTAGTGACAAATCTCCTAGGCTGGATAAATTTTTCCTTATTTTCTTCCAACAATTTTGGGAAATCTTGAAGCAGAATATCTTTGAGATGTTTCACAGCTTTCATGAATCTTAGGATGCATAATTTCTGAAACTCATCAATCAGACTTTCATTGCTCTCATCTCAAAAAAAGGAGTGCAGTGCATTAAGGATTTTAGACCAATTAACCTACTTAATAGCTCCTATAAGATTATTACAAAGTGTTTAGCTACAAGATTTACCCTTGTCCTTAATGACATCATTGACAACTCCCAATGTGCTTTTTTAGCTAGGAGTTATATTGGGGATTGTTATTTAGTTGCCCAAGAGACCTTGAATTACATGAAGGTAGCTAATATACCAGGTTTCATTCTTAAACTAGACTTTGAAAAGGCTTTCGATAATGTCAATTGGGAGTTCCTTATCAAGTGTCTTACTAGACTAGGATGTGGGCCTAAATGGGCTTCTTGGGTTAAAATGTGCATTTGCACAGCCAAATTTTCTGTACTTCTTAATGGCTCACCAAAAGGTTTTTTTGAAGCAACTAATGGGCTTCGTCAATGGGATCCTTTATCCCCATTACTATTCATAGTGGTCACTCATATTCTAAATAGAATGTTGACTGCCGCCTCAAGCAATAATCTTATTTCTGGGATTCCCTTTCCTAATGGACGACCTAATATTTTCAACATTCAATATGCAGATGACATTATTTTGTTTTTATCAGAAAAGGAAGATAATATGGTAAACATCAAGAGAATCCTGTGTTGCTTTCAAATCTGCAAGACTTAAAAATTAATTTTCAAAATCTTCATTAACTGGTGTGGGAGTCTCTAACTCTGTCCTAAGTCGTAGTTGTGAAATATTAGGCTGCCAGCTAGCTAGCTTACCTATTACTTACCTTGGATTGCCTTTGCATTATAAAAAAGGCACTTTTAAAGACTGGACCCCAGTAATTGAAAAGATCTCAAATAAACTGACTCTTTGGAAAGCACAATACTTGACATTAGGTAGCAGGTTAATTCTAGTGAATTCAGTGCTATCTGCAATTCCAAGCCACAACATGTCATTTTTGCATTTCCCCACCAAAGTAGAAAATGCTACTGACAAAATTAGAAGGTAATTTCTGTAGAAATCTACTTCCTCCAGCCACAATCATTATCATCTAGTAAATTAGAAATTATTGTGTAGATCAAAGAAAGAGAAGGGTTAGGGTAGAATAAACTTGAGAAATTTTAATTTGACACTTAAAAGTAAACTATTATGGCAATTGCTTTCCTCCTCTTCTCAGCTTAAGTGGCCCTTGTTGCTGTGGGCTAGGTACTTCTCTCATTTTTGGCCAGATGTAATTCTAAATTCTTCTGGAAATAGATATTCTCCACTATGGCATGAGTTAAAAACTTGTTTTAATATTATTAATAGCTTTTCAAGATTTGAGATATGCAATGGCAAAGATGTTATATTTTGAGAAAACAAATGGTTACATGGGGTACCCTTCAAATTTAAATTTCCTAAATTGTATGATATTTCAAACCATAAAAAAGCATCTGTTAAAAAAAAAATTGAGTTGTATAGGGAAGAGCCTCAAGTTTTATTTAACCTGGACTAAAGTCTTGAGACCTCATTTGCCTTTCAAGCTCAACTTGAGTTATTTACTGAAATTATGAATGACATCCAGTTAACCTCTGGAGTTGATAAAAAAATTTGGTTTCCAGCTGGTGATGGTAGATTTATGATTAAATCTTGCTATAAAGTTATTAATGATGGTGGCATTAGATTTTCATATTACAAAGATATCTAGAAATCATGGGTCCCAATTAAAGTCAAGTTATTTACCTGGTTGGTTGTTTTCAATAAAATTCTCACTAGGGATAACCTTAGTAGGAGAGGATGGGATGGTTCCAAGGCATGTATATTGTGCAATTCCTTTAGTTAAACAACAACCCACTTATTTTTACATTGTCCTTTTACTTCTACAATCTAGAATTTTTTCCTGAAGAATACTTTATATCCTGGTTATTTTCATATGGTTGATTTATATAACTTTCTCCCTGAATGTGGGCTGGTTTATTCTGATTCCTACTTTGATTTGGTGTATTTGTAAGGAAAGAAATAATAGAATCTTTCAAGGGAAAGTATCTACTGTTAACCTCTGGAATTGACTAATATATTCTGATTAGTCTGCTTTGATTTGGTGTATTTGTAAGGAAAGAAATAATAGAATCTTTCAAGGGAAAGTATCTACTATTGCATTGATTACTTTTGAAATTATTTCTCTTATGAACTCTTTGATAAAAAATCTGGTTCAAGTTTTGAGATGGAGGAAACTCTTCGGACAGTTTCACATATATGGCATGCTTGGGAGTTGGAGCATAGCAACATTTCTACTCTACAAAATTTAACTCCTACAATTGAGACTTAGGAATCACACCCAGCTGCTAATGCCTCTGCTGATTAATACCTCCTTAATCAGTTTATCTGCTATTCATCTCTACTTGTATTTTTATTTTGGTCAAGGTTATTTGGCAACCTTCGTGCTGATTCTAGGACTTTATGTTCCTAAATTTTGTAACATGAACTTATCTTGCTCTTGGCAGTCGCTTCATAGCCAGGAATAATATAAATAGCTTACCGTTACCAAAAAATTGTATTGATATATCTATAAGTGAAACTTTTAAATATAAAATAATGTTTGAAAATAACAAACTTTTGACAATCCATAAGAAAGCATTTTTTTTTAATAACTATCACTCTTTTTTTCTATAATTATAATTTATTTTATTTTACTTTTAATCGTGCAATGCACGTACCCAGTATACTAGTGTGTGTGTGTAGACAAATTATTAGATAAGGCCCATTCTTACTTTTGTTGATAAGATCCTTCATCATTGTTATCAACACAATCCATGATTAGGATTAAATTTAGATTTTAAATTGATAAACCACCTATGTTGTAATAGTGATTTTGTGCATTTTCATTTTCCCTCCAATTTCATTTATCGATAGATTTTTATGTTAATTGAATCACATTAATATCTTGTTACACTTTAATATCCTTTTTTATCTGGCAATATCTATTTTTTTTATTCGTAATGTTTTAGTTTTAGTTTCAATTTCACATTTGTAACACCCGTAAATTCATTTTTGTAAATATATATACATTTTAATAAATTTATTCTGAAAAGGTGTTACTGTCCTGAGGCTCATTTGTGTAATTTGTAGCTTTGGACTTGGACCTCGTGGGCCTACTATTATTTGTGTGTTTCTTGTACTTGTAGCCCGGCTCGTTCCTATGGTGTGTGGGTCCATGTGTAGGTCCATGTGTGTGTGGGCCAATTAGTGGGGCGAGAGGTTGAACTCGTGCTATGTTTGGTGTGGCAGGCAGTTGGGGTGTGATTGGTGCGCATGCGTGGTTGACTGGTTGCATGCACGTGTTTACCTTTCTCTTTTGCGTAGCTTTTTAAGCTGACGTCCTCTGCCATGCACGACTCCACCCTCTCCTCTTTCCCGTATGTTTTCTCTTCCTTCCCGAGCACACCATCTCCTCCACCCTTCCTCCCTCCTCCACTCCACCGTCACCCTTTCTACCCCTTTTCCCCCATTTTCCTCCCTTGTCCCACTTCCCTGTTTGGTGTACTCGAGAGCAAGTGGAGCGTGTGGCGGCGTGTGGCAGTGCGGCGATCTTTGAGGAAGTTCCATGAGTATGTGTGAGGCTTTGGAGGAGTTCGTGGTCACCGACGGTGCAATGGTCAGTCGACGTGAGCATTGGGTTGCTGGAGGGTGCGTTTCAAGTACGTACCTCACATCCACTGTAAAAATGCATGTAAAATGGTAGAAATCATAGGAATGCATTAAATTTAGGTTAAATCTACGCTTCCTGATTTTTATGTGATTTTTGGTGAATTTATGAGGCATTTATGGCTATTAATGTGGGTGCTTGAGTTTTCAGTCGTTTTCGACCCTTGCTGCTTTGTGATTTTATTATGTAAGCCTCGCTTGATGGATTTTAGTTTTGTTTGTGTGGATTTGGAGTAGACTTGACGGTCTACAACAAATATTTTGTATGGCTTTTATTGTGATTGTTTGGTAGCTCTGTCACTCACTCCCAGTTGGGAGAAGAGTCGTACATGTGATTTGGGGCCCTTTTTTTATTTGGAGCCGTTTTCTTGTTTCGAACATGTGATCTTATTTTGGTATGTCATTTTTTATCAATTTTGGTCCTCCTAGCATTGATTCAGTCGACCAAATTTCTTCGGCTTGCAATTTTATGCCTTGTGTGTTGACATTGGATCCTATTCAGTCAACTAATCCTTTTCGATCTGTCGAAATAGGGATTTTCGGATGACCGATTTGAATTTTGGTCTACCGTTTTAGTGCTCTAAGCCCAATTCGGTCGACCTATCCAATTCAACATGCCAAATCAAGCCTTAGTTCTTATGTTTTGAATGATTTTTAGTGGCTTTTTTGAAGTGTTTCTTGGACCCGTTTGGGGTGGTTTTGTGAGCCATTAGTGATAGTCTTGTGGGACACCTAATGCGCCAGCCTTGTAGGGTTTTTGGAAGAGTTTTCCAAAGATATAAAATGATTTTGAAAATGGTTTTCAAAGATATGTGTTGCTCGTTTTGGAAATGGTTTTCTTAGTTTTCTGTGTATGGGCGAGACACCGTGGGGCTGTGTCTCGGGACTAGGGAATGTGACGACATTTTCGGGTGGTCAGGCACTCTCCCTCGTTAAGGTCGAAGGGCCACGAAATTTGAGACTGAGGTTCATCGGGTTCTGGAGGTATGTCACTCCTTGACTGTCACGCTAAGGCTAGGATTGAGGTTCGCAAGTTGAGGTGTTTGTGGTATGATGGGTGTTAGAAATATCTTTGGTTATTTTGATGATTACACACAAATGTAATTAATTGTTGTAAACTTATACTTAGAAAAAGGATTAAAGATGTTAAGGACAAAAATCATATATTCTTTAAGATTCTCAGTTCATATCAAAAACGACATACCGAAGAAATT
>JAMKQA010023303.1:0-10051 GCA_024699735.1 Posidonia australis
TCCAGGCTTCTGGTGTTCAATCTTCACCATATGGCAGGTTGCACACTTCATCACATGCTCAGCTATCTCTCTCTTCATTCCAGGCCACCAAAAATTTCTCTTCAGATCCCTGTACATCTTGGTGCTCCCGGGATAAATTGAATACTTAGACCGATGGGCTTCATCAAGTAATCCCTGTTTCACATCCTCCACTTGAGGCACATACAGGCGCAAATCATACCTGAGTCCTCCATCTGCACCAACAGAGAAACGAGGCACCTCCCCTGCCTCTAGTTTAGCCCAAGTCTCCTGCACAAAGGGATCCAGTCGCTGAGCAGCTACAATAGCTTCCAGTATTCTTGGGCGAACAGACATGCTTACTACCCAAGCTCCAGCAGGTCCCTGAGACTGCCGCAACGGTTTACAACCGACCAAATCCTCTAGCATACGCCACTCCCTGATCATCAAACTGGACATCAAGTGAGTGCGCCTACTCAAGGCATCAGCGACCACATTAGCCTTCCCCGAATAGGATAGGCCAAAGTCACAGTCCTTAAGGTATTCTACCCATCTTCTCTGTCTCAGATTCAGATCCTTCTGAGTGAAGTTATACTTTAAGCTCCGGTGGTCTGTGAATATCTCGAACTATTCACCATACATGTAATGTCCTTAGATCTTCAGAGTAAACACTACTGCAGCCATTTCCAAGTCATGAGTGGGGTAATTCCTTTCATGGCTCTTTAGCTGGCGTGAGGCATACGCCACAACTCTTCCATGCTGCATCAGTACACATCCTAATCCTGTGTCACAAGCATCACAGTACACTGTAAAGCCCCTACTCCCTGAAGGTAAGGTTAAAACTGGTGATGTGACCAATCGGGTCTTCAACTCATTGAAGCCCTCCTCGCATTGCCAATCCCAAACAAAAGGAACCTCCTTCTGTGTCAATCTAGTCAAGGGTGCTGCAATCCTGGAGAAATCCTGTATGAACCTCCTATAATATCCAGCCAAGCCCAAAAAGCTTCTGATCTCAGTCACGGTCTTGGGTCTGGCCCAACTACTAATCGCCTCAACCTTGGCTAGATCCACATTAATTCCCTCACCTGAAATGATATGGCCAAGGAATGTGACCTCTTCCAGCCAAAACTCATACTTAGAAAACTTCGCATACAGCAGGTGTTGCCTCAAGGTTTCTAACACCATTCTCAAGTGTGTCCGGTGAGTCTGCTCATCAGGGGAATATACCAACACATCATTAACAAATACCACAACAAATTGGTCCAGGTAGGGTCTGAATACCCTATTCATCAGATCCATGAAGGTAGTTGGTGCATTCGTCAATCCAAACGGCATAACCAAAAACTCATAGTGGACATACCGGGTATGAAAAAATGTCTTCTGCACATCAGTTTCCCGGATCCGCAGCTGGTGATACCCTGATCTCAAGTCAATCTTTGAGAATACTGAAGCCCCCTGAAGCTGATCAAACAAATCATCAATCATGCGTAGAGGATATTTATTCTTAACTGTAATCTGGTTCAGCATCCGGTAATTGATACAGAGGCGGAGTGAACCATCCTTCTTTACAAACAGCACCGGTGCACCCCAAGGTGACACACTTGGCCTGATAAATCCTCCGTCCAGCAACTCCTGAAGCTGATTCTTAAGCTCTTTTAACTCCGCTGGTGTCATCCGGTAAGGAGCCTTAGAGATGGAGCTAGATCCTGACACCAGGTCGATCTGGAACTCAACTTCCCGGTGCGGCGGTATCCCATGCAAGTCCTCAAGAAACACATCAAGATACTCCTGAACCACGGGTATATCCTGCACCCTCAGAACTAAAGAAGAAGACACTGTCACACCCGCTAGATATCCCACACATCCCTTAGATAAATGGCTGTAAGCTTTCATTGCAGGAATTATCTTCTTCTGTTCTCCTGGCCTGGTTCCTTGTACCACACACCAACCCTGGTCTAAACACTCGACCAAGACTCTCCTCTTGGCACAGTCAATAATAGTTGAATGCTGTGCCAACCAGTCCATCCCCAAGATGATGTCATACCCCTGCATATCCATCACAATCAGACTGGCTCCAAAATCTCAGTCCCCTAACTTCACACTGACTGACCGTAAATATTTCCATGCCAAGCTGTGCTCCCTCAAAGGGGTCACCACATCCAGATGGAAGGCCAATCTGGCTGGTCGGTCCCCAACCTCTGTAGCAAAGGACTCAAAGATAAAAGAAAAGGAACTCCCCGAGTCAAACAGAACTCTAGCCAAACGGTCAGCCACAAGAAAGGAACCTAGATAACACCAAATATCCATTAACAACAATACAACACAATAACAGAAGCAACAACAACAAACACACAGGAAGAGTACCAGATATAGTAGTGCATAAAGGGAAAGATTACACTTCAATCATGCCTTTAATCCTTACCCTCTACTACATCCCCTGATGGACCGGCATCAGGTGCAGATATAGAGAACACTCGCCCTTTAGTTAGCTAACGGGGCGTGTCCCCAACTGGCTTTGCAGGATCAGGACAATTTCGCTGGATGTGCCCAGACCTTCCACAGTTGTAGCAGACCATCTTCTCGGGGTTCCGCTGTCGATGATAACATTGCGCTGCTACATGCCCCGGGCACCCACATATATAACAGGTTTTCTTCCTTTCTAGGCAACTGCTCGAACCAGCCTGACTGTATCCAGCTCCTCCCCCAGCAATAGACTCGGTGCGCTCCTTCCTCTTCCTCCCAAAGCTCCCAGAACTGCCTGAGCTCTGCCTCCTAGAAGTGAAAGATCGTGGAGCAAACGCCTTCCCCTTACCCTTAGGGTGATCTTCTAGGAACAATCTACGGTCCTCCTCATAATGGGCCGCTAACTCCAATGCTCTAGCCAAAGTGGGGTACTCGTAGCCTAAGACCCTCGATCTAAGTGCTGGAGTCAGTCCCTCCACAAATCTCTTGGCTCTGCGCTGCTCAGTGTCAAATGCCTGCGAGAACTGCTCCAATCTGGTGAAGGCCGCCTCATATTCGGCTACAGTCATGCTACCCTGCTTCAGGTTTCTAAACTTCCTGTCCAGTCGATCTCGTTCATACACTGGAAAGTACTTCATGTAGAAGGCTTCTCGGAACTCCTCCCACGATATCATCAGCAGGTCAGCGTTAGGGAATTTCATACGGCGGGTGGCTCTCCACCACTGGTCCGCATCTCCCTTACACTGAAAGGTAGCCAAACGAACCCACTTCTCAGCTGGACACTCCAATCCCTCCATGACCTTCTCAATCTCAAGCAGCCAGGCCTCACATTCTTCTGGCTTGCCCCTACCATCAAAAGTCGACGGGCTCAAACGACGGAACTACTTAAGCCAGGGGTTTGCCTTGGTCCCATCAGTGTTGTTCTTGCCGAAAGTTTGAGCAAAACCCTGCATCATATGGCTCAACTCCTGACGAAGACCTCCCCAACCACTATCCTGCTCCTCGCCGAGACTTGCTGTGGGAGTCCTGCCTCTGCCTCGACCTAAGGCGGCATCTTACTGCCACCACAAGCCAACAAACAAGCAAGCAACAAACAAATCAGGTGCTATGATCCCCTACAAATCGAGCAGTCTAGCTAAATCCACAATGCCGGACACCCTAAGCTAGTACACTTAGTGAACCTAGGCTCTGATACCACTCTGTAACACCCCAGTGCTACACAACAATACAAGAACTACTCAAGAGCAGCTAAAAGAATCTAAATGACAGAATTAAATAAATAAAGCTAATCATCCAGACCTGTGTGCGGCAAACGTGACTCGAAAAGTTGCACCAGACTAGACTGCTCCGACACCTGAACACCTGAAACAAAGGGAACAAGGAAAACACGCGTGAGTGATAGGAATGTCACCCAGTATGCGCCCCAAAAACAACGATAAAACCCACGAAAACATTTTCCAGAAAACTACTATCGCCAAAACCACATATTCAATTAGAAAGGCTTTGGAAACAATGCCATTTCAAACCTTCTTTTCTTTTTCTTTCAAAACCTCATGCTCATTCATAAACCTTTATATTCAACATAGGAGAAGTAAATCATTTCATCTAGTTTCCTAGCTTAAAACACCATTTAAAACCATTAGCACAACTTATCACAAATCCGGGCTAGGAACTAGTCCACACACAAATCCAAACTTTCCATTCCAAAACTGGTCACATCACCCTAGCCACAGGCGATCGACTTGGCCACAAGCAGCTGGTGAGGATTCCATGTCACCACACCCATACCGCAGTGCCGCGGTGAACCACCCCGCGCTGGAGTTCAACCGCCCCGGCCGCAGCCTCAAAATGTACCCTCACTGGTACAAGCACAAAGTGCGTCCTCTGGATGCCCTGGTGCCCAAGCACATGGGGACTTTAACCCCAAACCCGTCTAGCACCGGTACTGAGGGTAGTCCGGGTCTCTCGTACCCCGGGTATTACAGTACCACCACAGTCTCGAGGCTTCTACCCCGGACCGCAAACTCGACAACCACAACTAAGGACACGTCTCCGACATCTCTAGAGGTCTCACTACCTCGTCGGCAAGTCCTTGTTTCATTGTGGTTCCTACAATTCCATTAATATTTTTAAAACCATATGCAATTTCTCTTTTTAAAACATTTGTCAAAACCATTTTCCATTCGTAAAACTCTTTGTAAATCACACGCATTATGCATCATATTATCACCAGTGGTTTTTAAGCCCACACATTCATTCATGGTCATTATACCATGCAATCACCCCTCACATGGGTCCACATTCATACACATAAGCCATGTTTCATAATTCATGGAAAACATCATTAAAACAACATATTTTCATGCATCATCTCACAAGTTATCTCCATGCATTTCATACATCTATCATGTATTTATCCATATTTATGAACATTTTTCTAAGCATTTTTCAATATTACCCTAGGTCCTGATTCGACATACCGAATTGGGTCCCGGTCGACTGAAATTCCCTGATTCGGTCGACCGAAATATTTCGGTATTCCGAATCCTCTGTCAGTATCTCAGTCCCCTACCAGAACGGTCGACCGAAATCATCCGGTTGTTCAAAACCCCCAGATTTGATCGATCGAAATGCTTCGGTCGTTTGAATCTGTGGTCCAGGGAACCACCTGGGAGCATTTCGGCATACCATTTTTCTGCTATTGCAGAAACCTCCCTGACCTCCGTTGTCACTTCTCCCCTACATGGGAGTAAGGAGCGGACCCCTCTAAGACACCACAAAAAATACAAGTAAAACATGGGGTGTAGACCTCCAAGCCTACTCCAAAACCCCTCAATCAAAACATGAATCCATTAAGCATGCTATTCTATGGAAATTCACAAAGGCATAAAACTCATATGACATCACTGTAGCATGCTTCACAACAATTAGCAAAAATCTCACGAATCAACCACGAATTAGCATCATATCACCACGAACACATGATTCAACATCTTCCCGACATTTCCCATATTTTTGCATGATTTAAACATCATTATCCATGATTCTATCCTTTAACCTAAACTTGTCTCAACTGATGGAGGAAAACGTAAGGGGAAACGGAAAGGGAACGCGTACCTGGCTTCGACGAGCCTCGCGTGCCCTCAAGCTCCGGCGGTGCACAGCACCAGCCTCCCCCCACACTCGCGCGATCTTCTTCCAGCGTACGACTCTTCCTCAGCCTCCGCTCTCCCTCTCGCCCTCTCTCTGGTTTCTCCACTCCTCTCCCATGCAGCACATCGCCCTTAAAAGCCACCGTCGTGCCTGCCATCCCCTGGATTCTGCTGGCCCCCTGCTAGCCTCCCTGCCGTCGAAGTGACGGGATGAGCTGCCCTCTCTGCCAAGCCTCGCCAGTAGGAGGACAGGTTCGTGGTCACGGGGAAGAACGGGCGGATCCAGTCACATGGGGGTTGGACTCCTTTGACCAGGTCTAACCTCAAATAGGTCTCACCCCCAAACTTAGGTCCCAATTACACAACAGACCCACAAACCAAAGAAGTCACACCATAAAGTATAAACTAGGGGCACAAAATACTGGGAGAGACCACAACCAAAAACACAAATTGGATTTGCCACTAATAAACCACACACAAATAGTCACAAGAAATTCCATGGTTTATATTAAATGGAAAACCAGACACAGATGTTACATTACGATAGCCATCTTTTTCATTAAATCCCTCATAAGATGCAAATTCAACGGTTGAGAGATTTAAAGTTTCACTTATCTTAAGTAGGAACAGACCTTATCAAAAAATTGGCCAATATAAATGTGTGTGTGTGTGTGTGCTAATTTTTTGATAAGGCTCGTTGCAGTTTGTCGTGAATCTAATGGAAAAAGTAGTTACTGTAACTACCTTCTTATTTAATGGAATTCTTTTAAATTATTGTTATTTAAATAGTAGTTACTGAAATGATAGACGGTTAAGATTAAAGACCTTACTTATCTTAAGTAGGGCAGGGCCCTACCTAATCAATACTCTCTCTCTCTCTCTCTCTCTATATATATATATATATATAGATACACACACACTCACAAAACTTTTTATATCTTAACATTTAACTATTAGATTAAAAATCTAAACAATTAGATATGATCGAAACTATTTAAAATACTTGTATAAAAAAAAGTGATTTTAAAATTCCTAAGTACTAAATTTAACATGTACGTATTATAACTTATAGAGAATCATTGAATTTGTATATGAATAAATTTGTATGTTATGAGTTCCTAAATGATATAAATTTTAGTGTGTACCTAATCTACATAATGTATATTAAGATCTATGGATTACATTTTAATTTTAAAATCTATAAGTTAGTGATCTAATGATTCTTGTTTTAAAACTGTCAAATTTGTATATAAATAGATATATATATTAGGAGTTTTTAAATGATATAGATTTCGACGTGTATCTAATTCAAATGATGTAAATTAAGATCTATGGATTATATTTTGATTTTGAAACTTATAGCACGTAATTTTGAAAATTGTCCTTAAACTGCTCAAATAAGGACAACCCATAATTGATCATCTCTTTATATGTATATATATATATTAAATATTTAATGTTAAAAACTTAAAATCAAATCTCAAACCTATTCTCTCTCCATTGGATTGCATGTTTGTGTTTTCATGCTATAACACTTCATGACATGTCTTGATCTCATCTAACAGGTATTTTGACTTTTGAGACAGATATCTTAATAGTTCATTGTAAATTTGTTTATCTTTTCAAAAATTATTTATTTAGTTTACAAGGATTTTACTTTATCATTTATAGGATTTTACTAACTTTAATTAACAAAATATGTTACAAGATGTGATAGTTTTTAATTAATTATTAATTAATTATATATTTATAAAGGTGGATTATTAAGATTTGGATTCATAACTTTATCTTTTTTGGGAAAAGATAAGTCCAACTTATATAGGACGGTAAGTGAATCGAATATCACCCGCTAATCCAACCTGATCTGACCCATTAAGTACAGGTTAGGATAGAAATTTCATATACCCGTTGATCTGTTAACTTGTCATCCGCTAATCCATTCACTTAGTGGGTCAAAATACAAGGTAGCATGTTATGGGTCACCTGTTAACCCAAGTTAAGATAGGATTGAGGGTTTTTTAGGTTGATGCATGCATTGAACAATTGAATATTACATAGAATTATTCATGATAACACTCCAAGTTATTTGAATTGTTTTTTATTGGTTATCATTTGAATAATGTGCAAATTGCCAACTATTTTCATGCATAAATGTTTTTTTGGGTTAATGCAAGCATTTAAATCATGATTCTTAAACAGATTATTTCCAACACATATTTGAGTTATATGTTGCATTATCAAATGTTTTTTTATTATTTCCAACAAAACAACATCTCTGGATACTCTCTTTAAATTTCTTTGAGTGAACATCACTTTCTTTCTAATGGTGAAAATATGGAATTTTAATTTTCACTTTTGGAAATGTGAAATGAAACGTATCTTGCTTGGTGATGCACTAATGCTATACTTCACTTCTTTTATTATTGACGTGACATTATGCATTTAGAGAGAGTATACAAATAATTTGATAATGTAGATAGAAAGATATTTTTAGTTTTATACTTTGATAATGTAGCATTTAGTGATTGTTGCCAACAATAAATTTAGATTAGAAAGTAACTTTTATACGTGCTTGTGTTGCTTCAAGTATCTCTGACATAATTTTATTAAAAGACATACTCAATTGTTCATCCAAGTTAAACCCATAAAATGATATAAAGTTTAGATTTGATAACAAAAAAAAAATCCCATTTGACCTGCTAATCCTACCCACTACACATTATGTTAATGGGAGGTGGATAAGGTAGCTGTCAAAAATTCTTGAAATGAGTATTAACCTGACCTGCTATTTGTTAGGATAGAACAGATTAGGATTAGGGTAGATCCTAAATCAGACCTGATCCGACCCACTGATACCCTTAAACCTATTATTACGTCTCATTTATTTTTATGTTGATATATATTTTTTTATTTTATATGTATTGAATAATTTAAAATATATAAATATATGAAAATCTTATTAAAAGTTTAATTAATTATGTAATGTGTATATCGTCATATCCGTTTTCATATCCGATTTTATCTATATTTAATTCCTTTTATCCATTCACTCCGTATTTCTTTTTGAGGATATCAATATGTAATTTTTCCACTTGTATAATATCCACATTCGTATCCGCATTTCGAAAATGGATATAGATATGGTAACACTCATATCCATATCGTATCCAATCTGCTTGTTGGATATGTATACAAAATAAAGGCATGCAAGTCTAATTTTTTCCCATCCCATGTGGTCCTATAGGATAAATCCATTTCAAGAGTAATGCATTTTATTCCTTAAAAAATCAAAGAAAAATAAGATATATTTTACTTTCTATTTATTTTTTTGAAATCGAAAAATATCATTCACTAAAGTTCACTTGGCTATAAAAGTCATCACTAAGCGATAAAAGTTCACAAAATACAGTCTAAAATGGTATTTTACTTTCTATTTGACACCAACAAGGTGCATGTGTGAAAAACAAAGGAAAATATTTAGAAAAAAACACAAACATCCAAAATTGCCAATATCACATGAATTCAATCAAGATTTTAAAAATATTAGGTATATCATTGATTGCCTTTTAGAGAACTTATCTATATAGATCTAAACCATTGGTTCAACCATTCCTATCTAGATTACAACCATAGGATTTGGTAGACTGTATCCAATAGTACATGTAGAGACAAAAAAAACACTAATTTCACACACAAAAATAGTATTTTTTTTTACAGGAAATGGTTTGTGTAGGTGCCTACAGGAAATTTTCCCTGTAGGCACCTCAATTTTTTATTTTAAAAAATAAAATTTAATTATATAATTAATTAATCTATAAGATAATATAATATGTGTTAATGATACATCTGTAAATTCATTTTGTAATTATTTATATTTTTAATGAATTTATCCTTAGACAAGTGTTATTGTTCCGAGACTCGTTTATATGTTTTGTGATTTTAAGCTTGGGTATAGTGGATCGGCTTCTGGTTGTGTGTTCCTGTGCTTATCCTCACGTAGTTGGCACTATGCTTGTGGGCTTGTGTGTGGGCCCGTATGGGGGCCGCGTTTGGGGGTTGGTTGGTGTGGCTTGCTGCTAGCTCGTGCTTTGGAGTTGGCGGGTGAGCTGTGCAGGTATGGCTGGTGGGTTGCTAGGGGCGTGCAAGTGTGCATGTATGGGTGGTAATTAAGCATGTGTGTAACTACTCCTTTCTATGCGTATTAAGGTTGCTGCTAGTAGCTTCCCACGCATCTCACCTTCCCCTGATTCCCCGCCTTTCTTCCCACTCCTCCTTCCTTCTCCTTCTCTCCACCTCTCCCCACTCCCGCCCCACTTTCCTTTTCCCATCTTTCTCCACCCCCTCACCCTTCCCACATCCTTTTCCTCCTTCATTTCGTGCGCTAGAGAGAGAGAGAGAGAGAGAGAGAGAGAGAGAGAGAGAGAGAGAGAGAGAGAGAG
>JAMKQA010023308.1:0-10687 GCA_024699735.1 Posidonia australis
CATGAGAAATGAAGGGACTTGCAAACGAAAAGCCTCGAATATTCCTTGGCACATTCGTTTGCAAGGTAACAGCCTTGGAAGATGGAAGGTCTGCAGCCGCAGCCTACGAAGTGGCTGGGCGCCTGCTTGGTGAGCCAGCGATGTGCGCCTACTTGATGAGCCAGTGATGTGCACCTGGATGGTGCGCTTGGTTGGTGCGTCAACCCAGCTCACAGAATTCTTTGGGCTCTGGCTTGCTACAAGCTCTGGGTATGGTTTAAGGGTTTGGGGTTTAGTTGATCACAGCCAAAGCAACATGCGGATACTCATCTCTGGGTTGCCTCAAAATCAGGGTGTCTACACCTTGCCTTTCATGACTGGAAGGTCACTCGATCGAATGGAGCCAATAAGCTGGCGTGACAGTTCCTTTGTTGTTGTGTAAGAGCTCAGGGGGTACTCCTGGAATCGAGCTGGCATCGGTCCGTGAGCAAAGGAGTCTTGTTGATAACCGAACTGCTGCATCACTCTGATTGGATGATATTCGACACCACCAGTCAACCCTGGGAGGATGATAAGCTTCATGTTGGTATCATTGAAGAATGCTTCGAAGTTGTAAGTTGCAGAAGGAATGATGCACCAAGTCACCTTGTCTTCTGTCAACCTCTCTAGTCGCTTATATTCCTTGCCAACTGATTTGAGGGTGCGAGCATGACCACTTTGGCAATAAGACTCGAAAGCTGACCATTGAGGGCGTAAGACCTCTATACCCAGATGAGCGGCCAACCACACCTGCACAAATGCTCCACAATCATAGAAATGTCGACACTGTCGTAGTGATAGGTCAAGAGCTCGATAAGTCTCTACCAGGATAATAGGAGCCAGGTCTATCTAACGAGTTACCACTACCAAAGCAATTTCCGCAACCTCAATGTTCACAACTGTCCGACCATGGCTAAACACCAGCTCGCCTAAGAAGTGGACGATGAAACCTCTCAGCCATAGCTCATCTCCTTCGAAGGTGCACATCACGGCTATCTTATCAAAGTAAATCAGTTGTAGCATAGGTGACTGCCCATCGGTACAGATCAATTGACGACCATAATCGCTGGTCGACATGCCCATTAATTCACTCAACACAGCAGAGTATTTGTCTCGTCGCATAAATACAGTGGGCCCAAGGAACTTTGGCAGACGACAGACCTGGCGAACTTCCTCCAAAGTAGGGGTCAACTCGATTCTTCTGAAGTGAAAAGTGTGGTTTGCAGACTTCCAGAACCAGGCGGCTGCACACAGGAAGTAACGAGAGACCTCCACATTTGCAATGTCTAAAAATTTTAAGGAGATTCCCCAAGCTCGCCACTTGTCACGATCATCATTTGTTAACTTTCCAATCCATGCTCGGAGGACCTCTGAGCAACTCACCGGTATGACCATCGTAGGGAAGCCCATGACTAATAGGGGAGCTGTAGCCTTTCTTGATTCAAGTCTGCAAAACATTATTAAAAGACTATTCAGAATGACAAATCACTTTGTTCCATGTACACAATATTTCACACAATCCAAAGCAGATAGAAAAGTCATAAATGTTGTCAAATGCCGAATCATATGTCTGTAGCCATCCTGAAACTGTGCGAAGGAGACTGCAAAATAAAGCTAGCATGCTCACTGTATAAGGTTACCTGCTTGGTGAGGGGTTGATGGACTCGTCACCGGATAGTTAGGGTTATCAGCCTTGTGATGAGTTGATGGACTCATCGCCGGATAGTTAGGGTTATCAGCCCAGGGATAAGGGGTTGGTCCTTGGATACAAGAAACCACGAAGTTGGACCTCCTCCGGACTTAGAGGAGTCACGAGGAAAAGGGATGGATGCTGGTCCTAAGGCACAAGGAACCAGCGACTCGGATCTCCTCTGGACTTAAAGGAGTCACGAGAAAATGACAGAGGATGTTCCTAGGACACAAGGAAATAGTGACTCGAATCTCCTCCGGACTTAGAGAAGTCACAAGGGAAAGGACAAGTGCTGGTCCTAGGACATAAGAAACCAACAACTCGGATCTCCTCTGGACTTAGAGGAGTCACGAGAAAAGAAATGAAGGCTGTTCCTAGGGCGCTAGGAATCAGCGTCTCGGATCTCCTCTGGACTTAAAAGAGTCACGAGAAAAGGGATAAAGGTTGTTCCTAGGGGACCAAGAATCAGCGACTCGGATCTCCTCCAGACCTAGAGGAGTCACGAGAAAAGGGATAAAGGTTATTCTTGGAGGACCAGGAATCAACGACTCGGATCTCCTCCGGACCTAGAGGAGTCACGAGCAAAAGGATAAAGGTTGTTCCTGGAGGACCAGGAATCAATGACTCGGATCTCCTCTAGACTTAAAGGAGTCACGAGAGAAAGGGTGAAGGTTGTTTCTGGGAGCCCAAGAATCAGCGACTCGGATCTCCTCTGGACGTAGAGGAGTCACGAGAAAAGGGATAAAGGCTATTCTTAAAGGACCCGAAATAAGCGACTCGGATCTCCTTCAGACCTAGAGGAGTCACGAGAAAAGGGATAAAGGTTGTTCCTAGGGGACTATGAATCAACGACTCGGATCTCCTTCTGACCTAAAGGAGTCACAAGAAAAGGGATAAAGGTTGTTCCTAGGGGGCTAGGAATCAGCGACTTGAATCTCCTCCGAACTTAGAGGAGTCGCGAGAAAAGGGATAAAGGTTGTTCCTAAGGGACAAGGAATCAGTGACTCGGATCTCCTCCGGACTTAAATGAGTCACGAGAGAAGGGATAAAGGCTATGTGCAACTTGCTTGCTAGCCAGGAGATTTGTTCTTGTCTGTAACTCGCTTGCTTTGTTGTGTGACTACTCTACCTGTTCACTCGATGATGGCTGTTCTGGAGATACCATTGCACGGATTCTGCACTGATGCAAGGAGCTTGGCTAGATAAGGGTTTCATGAGGGCATTGTTTCCTCCTCGAATAAGATGGACTTGTTGGATGATTTCTGACATCTCTCTAGGTTCATTGTTGTGTAACTGGCTAACTTCTTGGTAGTTTGACTTCAGCACTGGACTGTCGACTGTACTCTCTCTTGCTGATTAGGGGAGTATGGATATTCTGACTTTGCTCTGATCTCAGAGGCTTATGGCTATTGTTGTCCTCGTTTCTGTGCTCGAGCCATGGACGAGACAACATGTTCTAGATGAAGATATTATCCCAAGAAGGGTCAACCAACAGGGCAGTTGACATGCCCCAGGTTGACGGGGAAGGATATCACCACAAAGGTAGTTGACATGCCCCTGGTGTACGGTATCCTCTTCCAGGTCTTTGGCCGAAGAGTAGCTGACATGCCCCTGGTTTGGGACCCAGCGGGACCTTGCAAAGTGGACAAGTAATAATGCATGCAAGAATGATGGTGTTGTATTGTGTCATCCCTCAGAATTTGGAATGCTAATCATGCCGGTTATGAGAAGAGAAGAAGACATTGGTTCACAAGACACTACCCAGACTTCTAGGCTATTGATGGCTCTCTGGGAAGGATGATTTAGTAGGTTAGGCTCCGTGCTAAACTCTTGGTGACTTAGACCTACTTTTTTGGCTTTTGGTTTATTTCTTTTCTCCCTCTTAGGCTCGTAGGCTCGCTCTAACCCTTGCTTGGGGGTAATAGGCATCTGGATTTGGAGGGGGGCTACTGGAATTGTATGCAAGGGGTGGCTAGTCCCTTTTGTTACTTGGATCTTTGGGATGCTTGCTTCGACTCCTCCCCAAAGTAAGTGATAGGGATAAAGTTGGCCTACTTGCCTCTCTCTGTTAGGGCTAGCTTTTGTCTTCGACTTCTATCTTCTTATTTCTTTTATGCCCTTGTGGATATGTTTATTTTTCTATTTTGGCTCACACTCATGCTCGCTCCTAACATTTTATGTCCCTCTGGAGGTGTAAGTCTCCATGGGAGTTTGCACATTTCGCCTAATCATGTTTGGGTGGTGGCTCCATCGCTCACTAGGATGTCTAGGTAGTATCAACTGAAGAAGTGTAGACCCTTCTCAAGTAAGCTAGCTATTCCGATTCTCGTCATCGGGATGTGATGTTGATGCTTTTATGCATAGATGCATGCAGTTATTGATGTGCTTAGGTTGCTAATGTGCACGAGAGTAAAGTACAGATGTTATGGATTAGATGCACCTGGATTGCCCTTATTTTAGAAATATGCATGCACGATGGAGTAATAGATGATGCATGATGTGCAAAAGGATACTTTGCAAGACAAGGATACACGCCTTCCACTCAATGGTAGTACTTCTTTAGATAACATGTGTTGACTGGCTCAAGTAGCTCGACGTTGTCCATGTCTTCGAGGATTGCTGCACCACTCGAATAGACTTGTTTGATGATATAGGGACCATGCCAGTTAGGTCGGAATTTGCCTCGACTGTCTGGGAGATGTATGGCCCGCAGAACTAGATCGCCAGGTCTGAAGCTCCTAGGTCAGACTCTTTTCTGATATGATCTGGCCATTCTCGCTTAGTAGCAGCGGGCATTGTACATGGCCTGTAGTCTACGCTCGTCGATCAAATTCAGCTAGATGTATCGGTCCTCGACCCATTCGGCTTCTTCTAGCTCAGCCTCCCTCAAGATTCTGAGTGATGGGATTTCTACCTCAACTGGTAGGACTGCTTCCATGCTGTACACCAATGAGTAAGGTGTTGCTCCTGTTGAGGTCCGAACCGAAGTTCTATAGGCCCATAGCGCATAGGGAAGCTTTTCGTGCCAATCCTTGTGTGTCTCAGCGCTCTTCTTCAGGATCTTGATTAAGTTCTTATTTGCTGACTCCACGGTTCCATTCATCTGTGGGCGGTACGGGTAGGATCTTTGATGTTTGATCTTGAGGCTCTGCAGATAATCCTCTAATCTCTGAGCTATGAAATTCTTGCCGTTATCTGAGATAATGGAGTGTGGCACCCTATACCAAGCTATGATATTGTTCTTGATGAACTTTTTTGTGGCTACAGCTGTGATAGTTTTGTAAGAGGCCACCTCTACCCAGTTGGTAAAGTAATCTATGGCCACCAGGATGTAGCTGTGGCCATTGGATGATGCCGGATGGATGGCTCTGATGATGTCTACTCCCCAAGTAGAGAAAGGCCATGGCAAAGACATCCTGTGCAGCTGTTCAGGAGGCGCATGTATGAAGTTCCCATGAATCTATCAGTTGTGGCATTTGCGCACGAAGCGACAGCAATCTGCCTCCATAGTTGACCAAAAGTAGCCCTGTAGCATGATCTTCTTGGCCCACATGTCTTGGCGTGTATCTAAAGCATCAAGGTATCAACCTCCTTCTTATCGACACACCGCAAAAGCATCTGGTTATATGACCTTCTGTACAGATGTCCCCCACCCAACACGTATCTTGACGCCAGGCGCGCCAAGGTTTTCTTATCTACGAGTGATGTGCCGGTTGGGAGATCGCTCGATTCCAGGATGGTCTTGATGTCAGGATACCAGGGAAGCACTATTGATGAGTCCGCTTCTTCTATACTAGTGCAATGGACGGGCTGCTCTGCTCAGGTGACCGATACGTCGACTGTGCGCTCCTCAAGTATTGAGAGCCAGGAGGCAAGGGTTGCTAGTGCATCTGTGTAGGTGTTTTTGGCTCTACTCATGAAGGAGAAGCGCACTTCTTAGAACTCCTTGACGAGCTGCAAGAGATATTAGTGATATGGCACGAGATTTGGATCTTTGGTTTTCTATTCACCATTGATCTAGGATATGACTCACATGGCATCCCCATGTACCTGCAGTTTTCATGCGCCATGCTCTAATGCAATTTGTAGTCCCATGATGCACGCCTCGAACTCGGCTTCATTATTGGTGCACTCGAAGTTAAGCTTTCTAGAAAAGGGGGTCATCTGTCCCTATGGTGTTGACAATACCACGCCGATTCCCCTACCCCTCTTGTTGACGGCTCCATCGAAGTATAAGTGCCACCGAGACTTGTCTTCTGGCTCCTTAGAGTCTGTATCTCCCATGGCGAATAGGATGTCTTCATCCAGGAACTGCGTCTGCAATGTCTCGTACCCTGGCAAAGGTAGGTCAGCTAGGTGGTCCACTACCGCCTGCCCCTTCGTTGATTTTTTGTGTGACAAATGTAATGTCATACTAGGATAGCATCACCTGTCATTTCACGCATCGTCCCACTAATGTTGGCTTTTGGAATAGGTACTTCATAGGATCATACCTGCATAGGAGAAGGACCGGATATGCCATCATATAGTGCCTGAGGCGTTGGGTGGCCAAGACAAGGGATAAGCAGGTCTTCTCAATAAGACTGTACCTGACTTCACAATCATTGCACTTCTTGCTCAGGTAGTAGATGGCTCTCTCCCTATGTCCTGTCACATCGTGTTGCCCAAGGACTGCGCCCATGGAGTGTTGGGTGGTAGAGAGAAACAGCAATAGAGGTCGCCCTGGTGTGGGTGGAACTAGGATGGGAGGCTTTGTAAGGAGCTGCTTGATTTTGTTGAATGCAGCTTGACTTTCCTCATTCCAGTGGATCTATGCGTTCTTTCTTAACAGCTTGAAGATGGGCTCACAGATGGGAGTAAGCTGTGCGATAAACCAGTTGATATACTATAATCGGCCCAATAAGCTCCGAACTTCCTTCTCAGATGCAGGGGGAGGCATATCAATGATGGCTCTTGCTTTACTAGGGTCGACCTCGATTCCCCTTTGACTGACAATGTATCCCAGAAGTTTGCCAGAAGACACCTCGAATATGCATTTGTTGGGGTTAAGACGGAGCTTGTACTTTCTAAGGCGATCAAATTGCTTTCTCAAACAAACTAGGTGCTCCTCAAGCTCTTTAGACTTGACAATCATATCATCTACATAGACCTCTAATCCCTGATGCATGAGGTCATGGAAAAGTGCAGTCATTGCCCTTTGATAAGTTGCCCCACATTCTTGAGCCCAAATGGCATCACACAATAGCAGAAAACTCCCCAAGGAGTGATGAAGGACGTCTTCTCCATATCTTCTTCGGGCATTTTGATCTGGTTGTACCCTGAGAAACCATCCATGAATGATAGCATTCTGTGTCCAACTGTGTTGTCCAGCAAGACATTTATGTGAGGAAGGGGAAAATCGTCTTTGGGGCTCGCCTTGTTGAGGTCTCTGTAGTTGATGCACATGCGAACCTTCCCATCTTTCTTTGGCACTGGGACCACATTGGCTAACCATTCTGGGTACAACACAACTTTGAGGAAGTTCACCTTGTGTTGCTTCATGATTTCCTCCTTGAGCTTCAGGATCCACTGAGGTCGCTATCTCCTAAGTTTTTGCTTGACGGGCCTCTCATTAGGCTTTAAGGGTAACTTGTGTACCACCACTTCGATGTCCAGGCTGACCATGTCATCATAACTCCAGGCAAAGACATTTGTGTATTCCTTCAGAAATGCTATGAAATCTGCCCTGGCCTGTGGAGATAGCTTAGCGCTGATGAGTACCTCCTTGACATCCTCTACTGTGTTGATGTTCACCCGTTCAGTTTCTTCCTCGACATGCATGTTTGGGCCATCTGGATCATTGTCGTAGGGTTGGAATTCGGGTGTCTCACCGTCTTCATCCATGTCATCCTCCTCCTCCTCATAAGCGATAAACTTTGATATGATTTCCTCTTTGAAGGTCAGGTCGGTGACATCAAAGGAGAGGATATGTTCTGATTTCTACCCCTGATGATTCTTCATGATGGTCACACTGACTTTAGTGTTCTTGTATTTGCATTGTGTGACCTCTGGCTCTTTAATAGTGGGCTCTACTGACTGGCCGGGTTGCTCTGTTTCCTCGACTCCTGATACTATTTTTTTATTTTTTTTTGGTTTTCTGATTTTTTGGGTTTTCTGGATTTTTTTATTTTTTTGGATTTTCTATAGTATGTACAAGTGGTGCTACTGACTGCCGGATGTCCTGCTGCTGACTGATAAGAGTGATGCCGCCTAGCCTTTCCCCTGAGCTTAACTCAGGGTCATTTTTTTTTACCCTAACCTTGCTTAAGGTGAGGCTTCTTTATGCATATACTATCTAGACCCGCCTCCCAACTCCAAAGAGATTAACTCTAATGGTCTAGTGGGTTCTAGATGTGATTCAGCGAAAACCATGATGGATGAGTGGTCCAGCTGCTGGCGAAGAATTGCTGGCTCTGGTTTTGAAGCCCTTGACTTTCCTTTCCTCAGCACTTGATGCTCTACCGTGTCTTCAGCCAACACTGACAACTACTCTTGGAATAGAAGCTCTAAGTCACTGACTTGTTCACTCAACTGACCTGCCTTGCCAACTTTCTCATCCTCTGCCGTGATACAATCAGAACATTGGACAGCACTATGTTCTGCCACTGCCTCATCAGGACTGTGGACCTCTACTGATTGGATCTAAGACCGCTGTAAACAATGTCCAAAACTGACTCATTGCACTGATGGATCTATTGATGCCACTACTTGCAAGACTGTCGCTGTGGGGCTTGCTGCTAGGGCAGTGGTAGATGTCATCAAAGTACCTACCGTCAGTTGAGACTGTGGTTGCACCATCTGGTGTCGGCTCTTCTCTGCAGTGGCTTGGCTCTAATTGGGATCAAGTATCCCTGCACTGACAAAGTTGGTGAGGTTCGATGGAATATAAATCTTCTTGTACCTCCTGGTGCCTGAATATCCATCTTTGTGTGGCTGCCACTCGTATCCCAGACCTTCGAACTCTCGCCTCTCCTCTACCGGGATGGGCTTGAAGATTCCTTGGCCGTGTCGCCCGAGCGGCGTCCCTTTCTTGTATCCCCATTTGCGACATACGTTTTCGATCATCCGAAGAGGATTGCCACGAACAGTCAGGTAACTGACACGCTCGAGAGCCGGAATGTATTTGACAGGCTTGAAACAGTTGACCCGAAACATGACATCGGATGGTTTAGGATCGAAGTGGACGGTTTGAAGGGAGATAGCAGAGACTGACTCAACCTTTTCTTTATCAAGATCCTCCACCATGACAACAATTATGTCGTTGCCTCAACGGAACTTAACCATGCAGTGGAGGGTCAAAGGGATCACCTGATGCTTGTGCAACCAAGGGCGCCCAAGCCAAAGATTGAAAGAGGGCTCCAAATTTGCAATGTAAAATTCGACGTCGAAGACTATAGGCCCTATGGTGAGAGGAATAACTAGCATCCCCAGCGCGTCGTGATGCATGTTATCAAAAGCTGTCATTCCCTTCGTAGTTGGTATGATATCCTCGGCTTTGAAATCGATTTTATTTGTTGTGCGTAAAGGGCAGACGTTAAGGCCTGCACCATTATCAACCAATGTGAGGGGAATTCAGAAGCTCTAATATTGCGCCGTAATGAATAGGAGCTTGTTATGATTGACTCCTGTCGGACGCAATTCCTCGCTAGAAAAAGAAATAACATGAGGCTCTGCGATCATGCCCACCATATTCTCAAGAGCGGACGGTTCTATGGTGGGAGAGACGTGAGCAGCCTAAAAGACCTTGAGGAAGGCCTCTCGATGTTCTACAAAAGTATGGATGAGATCCCAAATGGAGATATCAACTTTGACCTTCTTCAATTGAGGTGTGATGTTGGCAGAGGACTGCTCCTGTGTGGTCGAAGAGATAGGGACTGAACCAGGGACCGTCCTAGAAGGTTGAGTAGCTGGCAGAGGATGGGAAGATGCTGGACGAGCAGGCTAGGCTGCTAGGGGTGGTGGCCTATACACCCTCCCTAACCTGGTGACCTCTGCACACATTTCTGTGACATAATCATAGGGTACACGGTGAGTATCCCTCGTCAAGTGGACGACAAGAGGGGTATGTGCCACCAGCTTCAACGAACTGATAGAAAGTTGGTCTGATTGGGGAGGGTGTTGGATAGGATGTTGTACAAGAGGATGCTGGATCGAAGACTGGACAAGATACTGGACAGGAGATCGGAATGGAGACTGGACAGGATGACTAGGTGTAGGTCAAGCTAGTAAGCAAATGGGTGACCTAGAGTGTGCGGTTGACGGTACGGCGGTATGCTCTGCCCTAGCAGTCAGCCGTATCATGTGGGCTGCTGACTCAGAACCGGCACGACTCAAACAATAGAGATGAGTGGAGAATGGCTCATCATCAGTGTGCATCAGGTCAGAGGGGTCTACCACGGATGTCGTAGACCCAGAGGTGAAGAGGAAATGGACTCCTGAGGTCCCAGCGCCTGCTGAGTTGTCATGCGTAGGCATAGGCTGGTTGACAATGTTGGTATAGGCCTGTAGTGCTTGTGCCTATGTAGGTGGTGGTGCAAGTGCAGTGTCTGCCTCCTGGGTGTCGATGACGATAACCTTGCGGTCAATCAAGTCCTGAATGGCATTCCGAAGAACCATGCAATTGTTTGTGGAGTGGCCCACGCAGCGGTGGAAATTGCAGTAAAGACTCGTGTTGTACCACCCCGGAAGAGGGTTTGGCGAGGGCAGATCTCTGGGAGCTTCAAGAGTGACACCACCTGTAGACACCCCGATTTTGAGGTGACTCATTGATAATTCTCTAGATGTTGCTTTGGATGTGGCTGACCCTTGAACCAATCCTAAACCCATAGCAAGCCTGCAGCCTAATTAGAAATCTAGACAAGTAGGGGAGAGCACTTAGCTAGCACACTTACCTAGCACACCTAGCTAGCACACTTACCTAGCACACCTAGCTAGCACACT
>JAMKQA010023314.1:0-11533 GCA_024699735.1 Posidonia australis
TCAAGATATGACCAATCAAGTTCATAGATGGACAAGGTAATATCAGCGCCAGAAGATGGAATTTTAAATACTTGACCTAATAAAACATCATCGAATTCTAGATTTGTGCCACATATGTATGAATGTGCCAGTGAGTGTGAATATTGAAGAGCACAGCCGACGGTCGGGGCTCTGCTTAGCATCCAGCCAGTCACTACTTTCACTGCACTGCTCTAGGCGGGCGCCCGTGTTGAGAGTTCGCTACGCGGTGGTAGTTTTCCAGCACTCTCTGCATTTGCTAACCAGGCCACTGCCTCACATAGTGGTCCTAGCAGCAGCAACAGCAACCCCAACACTAATCTACCTAGGAAGCGGGATTCTCCCAAGAATACCGTCTCCTACATTAGAGCCTCTACTGCTCCAGCAGATGTTCGCCCGCCCGCACAGCACCAAGTAGTTTACGCACCCACACC
The DNA here is from genome assembly GCA_024699735.1 of Posidonia australis. Taxonomy (NCBI): domain Eukaryota; kingdom Viridiplantae; phylum Streptophyta; class Magnoliopsida; order Alismatales; family Posidoniaceae; genus Posidonia; species Posidonia australis. The sequence continues at coordinate 453 of JAMKQA010023314.1, forward strand.
TACACCTAGGGCACAACATGCATCACACATTACCCCCATTGCCACACCTGTATATCCTAATCCCTCAGCTAGGATGTGCCCACCGTTGGCACATCCACAACCGAAGCGACAACGCCGTGACCGACGCCACTATACCCCTTTAGTGGAACCGTTGAGCATGGTGTTCCCTAAAGTCGCATCCTTGCTAAGGTTGCCAGAGGTACGCCCTCCGCCTAACCTGCTGCCATCCTGGTACAACGCTAACGCATTCTGCAATTTCCATCGTGTGGCTGGCCACACTACGGACAATTGCTTCACACTCAGGGACGCTGTCCAGGATCTGATTGACCAGAGGGTCATTGTCATTGACACTCAAGCAGCCACCCCAGCACGCCCCCCAGTAACACATCCAGCACAACAGGCACAGCCAGCACACCCTAGCATAGTTAGTCAGCCTTTGCCGCAGCATCTGCCTCTGGGAGCGCCAGGTTCCTCGGGAGTTAATTTTGTTTCCTCTTCTGGGTAAGTTTCATCCTCTATCTGTCCCACCGCCTTGATTCATGAGGCATCTTCTCCTTTTCCCCGTCATTTGTATCGTTCCTTCCTTGATAACGTTGAGGAATCCATTTTTGTGATCCGTCCTACTGCCGAGTCGGAGAACCTTGAGGTGCCACTAGTAGCTCACACCTAGCCTTCAGCTCCAGTTTATCTAGCAGCCTGGCCCCAATCTAGACTAGCACAGCCAGCACGCCCTCGGATCCACCAGTACCCTCACTAGTACTACCAGCACCTCCGAGTAGATACCCCTGCTCACCCTAGCCCTTCAACCTCACCTGTACAGTTAGCAGCCCGTCCTCCGGTCGTTGTTACTCTGACCCGCGACATGCATCGTGTCCCTTTCAACTACGCCACAGGAATGTGTGCGGAGGTGACGCGATCGAGTAGAGTATACAAACCCGCAGCCCCCAGGCCTAACCCCTTTACTCAGGTCCTTAACCAGCAGGCCCAGTCATCTAGGCCACCAGCACCTATAGCAGCAACCCCTGCCCAGTCTCAGGCAAATTCTCCTCATCCGCCTAGGCCTAGAGTAGCATCATCCTACCCCACCACTAGCAGCCAGCCTTCAGCTGACATTACCGCCCAGCTGAAGAAGGTTCGAGCAGACATTTCCATTTGGGATCTTATCCATACGTCGGTCGAACATAGGGAAGCTTTTCTTAGGGTCTTTCAGGCAGCCCATGTATCCCAGACTATAGAGCCTTCTACCCTAGAAAACATGGTAGGAATGATCGCTGCACCTCAGGTCATCTCTTCTCTAGCCAGGAGCTTCCTCCTTCTGGCACCAACCATAACTCCCCCTTGTTCATTACCGCGCAATATCAGAGTTTTCACATCCCCCTCACGCTGGTGGACAACGGAGCAGGCCTTAATGTCTGCCCCTTGCGCACAGCAAATGCACTCGGATTCAAGTCCGAGGATATTATACTAGCTGTGAAAGGGATGACAGCTTTTGATAATACGCATCACGATGCACTCGGGATCCTTATTATCCCCCTAACCATTGGCCCTGCCTGCTTCGATGTGGAATTCTACGTCGTTGACATCGAACCTTCTTTTAACCTCTTGCTTGGATGCCCTTGGCTTCACAAGCATCAAATTATTCCTTCAACCCTCCATTGCATGATTAAATTTTGTTGGGATAACAATGTCGTTGTTGTCCTGGCAGAAGACATGAAGAAGGTTGAGTCTGTCTCAGCCTTGACCCCACAAACTGTTCATTTTGATCCTAAGCTAACCGATGTTCTCTTCCGGGTTAATCGGTTCGAACCAGTTAATTTTATCCCTCTGTCAGAGTTTCCCGACCATTTGGTCACCTCTGGCAACCCCCATTTGATGATCGACAACCTGTGTTGCAAATGGAGATACGAGAAAGGATCACCTCTTGGGCTTTACAGTGAGGGAATCGCCGAGCCCATCGAAGTCGAAGAGTGGATAGAGAAAGATGGTTTGGGATACAAACGAGACAATCAGAAGCGACCACAGTGCCGGGGTAAGTCTTCCAGAATTGTTATTCCATGAGATTTATCCAACTTTATCAGCGTAGGCATTATGGATCCAAACCGTAGCTCCAGCACAGTATCTGCATTGCCAGCCTGGATTTACCCAGAGGGTTCATATTCAGATTACAGCCAGCCAGAACAGCAGAGCAGAGAGCAGACAGAACAGTCAACAACTCAGATTCCGATCCAAGAGACAGTTTCAGATGATGATATCGGAGGTTTGAATTTGTTGTTCCAGGAACAGCTCGACTTGCTTGAAGAGGATGTGGCAGAGCATAACCACAGAAGGAAGGGCAAATCGATTGCCACCACAACACCAGCATATTACCAATACCACCCCAGGACTAGGCTTCAATCATGGTCCTACAAGAAACAAAGGGGAAGGATACTAGACCAATGGAGTCAATCTCCAATCAGCCGGGAGGCGGGTCTAGTTGGTATTGGCAGCATAGGCCTCACTTTGAGGTAAGGGACCAGAACAATGAAACAAGCACGAGTGGGACAGACGACGGCCCCACCGATCAATAGCAGAGCAGCCGCCAACAAACAAGGTTCTGTACAGCTAGCAGAAGTAAAGCATGACATCAAAGGCGGAAACATTTAGCTCCTCAAATCATATAGATGGGGAAGCACGAGCAGTATTGTAGTGTCGGCATAAAAATACAAAGGTCACTATGACAGTCCTCAAACGCCATCAGGGCGTAGAGTCTGAGGAGGTCTTTTCCGTAGACATCACTGATCTAGCATTTGAAAAGGAGATCCTATTAGAACTGATTGCCTACGAAGAGGAGGATGATGACAGCAATGAAGAGCCCATGCAAATTCCATCCTTTGATGATGATCCAGACGGCCCAAATCTCCATGTTGAGGAAGAGACGGAGCTTATCAACATCGGCACGGCGGAGGAGGTCAATGAAACGCTCATCAGTGCCAATCTACCACCACAGGTGAAGGCCGAATTCATGGCATTCCTGAAAGAATATGCAGATGTCTTCGCATGGAGCTATGACGACATGGTGGGGCTGGACATCGAAGTGGTAGTCCATACTTTGCCACTAATTCCGAACTCCAAGCCAATTAAATAGAAGCTCTGCAGATGGCGACCTCAGTGGCTTTTAAAGCTCAAGGAGGAGATTATGAAATAGTACAAGGTCAACTTCCTAAAAGTTGTACTGTATCTTGAATGGCTCGCCAATGTGGTCCCAGTACCCAAAAAGGACGGACGGGTCCGCTTGTGCATAGACTACAGAGATCTTAATAAAGCAAGCCCCAAGGATGACTTCTCGCTCCCTCACATCGATATCCTGGTAGACAACACTGCAGGGCATAAAATGTTGTCTTTCATGGACGGGTTTTCTGGGTACAATTAGATCAGAATGGTAGAAGAAGATATGGAGAAGATGTCCTTCATCACTCCATGGGGAGTCTTCTGTTACAGAGTCATGCCGTTCGGATTGAAGAATGCAGGCGCAACCTACCATAGGGCCATGACAGCTTTGTTCCACGATCTCATGCATCAGGAGGTCGAAGTATATGTGGACGACATGATTACCAAATCCAAAGAGCCTGAGGACCATCTCACATGTCTGAGGAAACTATTCGAATGCCTGCGAAAGTACAAGCTCCGTTTAAACCCCAACAAGTGTGTATTCGGGGTATCCTCCGGAAAGCTGCTAGGCTACATCATCAGTTAGAGGGGAATCGAAGTGGACCCTCACAAGGCCAAAGCTATCATTGACATGCCTCCTCCCATCACCGAGAAAGAAATTCGGGGTTTATTGGGCAGGCTCTAATACATCAGCAGATTCATTGCGCAGCTTACACCTATATGTGAGCCCATATTCAAGCTATTGAGGAAGAACGCTCAGACTTCTTGGAATGAGGAGTGCCAAGTTGCCTTTGACAAGATAAAGCAATTGCTGGTGAAGCCTCTAGTTTTAGTTCCTCCCACGCTAGGACGCCCTCTACTATTATATCTCTCCACAACACAGCATTCCATGGGCGCAGTCCTAGGGCAACATGATGAATCAGGGTGCAAAGAGAAAGCCATTTATTACCTCAGCAAAAAGTTCAACGACTGCGATGTCAAATACAGCCCGATAGAGAAAGTGTGCTTGTCCCTGGTGTGGGCCACCCAGCGCCTTCGGCATTATATGATGGCGTACCCGATTCTCCTATTATGTCGGCATGACCCTATCAAATACTTGTTCCAGAAGGCAACTATGGTGGCCAGATGTGTTAAGTGGCAGGTGATGTTATCCCAATACGACATCACCTTCGTCATGCAGAAGTCCATGAAAGGACAAGACATGGCAGATCATTTGGCCGACTTGCCTTTGCTAGAATATCAGCCCCTGCAGACCCAGTTCCCAGACGAGGACATCTTATTTGCAATGGGTGATGATGAACTAGAGGGGCCTCGGAACGAGCGGCAATGGTGCCTCTATTTTGACGGTGCAGTCAATAAGCGAGGAAGAGGCATCGGTGCAGTTTTAGCAACACCGTAAGGACAGCTTATCCCCTTCGCAAGAAAGCTGACATTTGAATGCACCAACAATGAAGCCGAGTACGAGGCTTGCATATTAGGCTTGCAAATAGCCAGGGACCAAGGTGCCCAAGAGCTCCATGTGTTCGGCGATGCCATGCTGGTTATTTCCCAAGTCAATGGTGACTGGAAGACAAAAGACCAAAAGCTGGTACTATATCATGAACACCTGTTGAGGCTGACTGAAGAATTCGAAGATGTCAGATTTTCCTTTATGAAGCGGGCCAAGAACGCATATGCAGACGCCCTGGCAACCTTGGCATCATGGTTGTCACTCCCAGAGGCACAAGCCGTAGACATCTCAGTCACGAGCATCGAGCAGCCAGCACATTGTATGCATATTCAGGAAGCGCCATCATCTGTTGAATTACCGTGGTATTATGATATTAAAGCCTTTCTGGAGACTGGCAGCTTCCCTCCTGGCATTTCCGCTTCAGACAAGAAAACCCTAGCACGGTTAGCATCCAAATACGTGCTCGGGGCCGGGCAGCTATACAGAAGATCTTACAACCAGATGCTTCTCAAATGCATGGACAAAAAAGAGGCAGATGAGTTAACGTTGAAAGTCCATGCAGGCACCTGCGGCCCACACATGAATGAGATCCTCCTGGCCAAGAAGATCATGCTGCAAGGGTACTTCTAGTCTACCATAGAAACAGATTGCTGCCATTTTGTCAGGAGATGCCACAATTGCCAGATACACGGCAATTTTATACACGCTCCCCCTCAGCAGCTGCATAACATGTCATCCCCGTGGCCATTCTCTACTTGGGGCATTATTGTTATTGGGGCCATTCATCCAGCTGCATCCAACGGGCACCGCTATATCCTGGTAGCCATTGACTATTTCACAAAGTGGGTCAAGGCGGCTTCCTACAAAACAGTCACAGCAGCTGTCACAGAAAAGTTCATCAAGAACAACATTGTCGCCAGATATGGGGTTCCATTTGCTATTATCTCAGACAATGGAACGAACTTCATAGCAAAAAGAGTTGAGGTTTTCCTCCACAGTTGCAAAATCAAGCATCACAGATCCTCCCCCTATCGACCCTAGATGAATGGAGCGGTGGAGTCGGCTAACAAGAACCTAGTCAAGATCATGAAAAAGATGGCCGAGACTCACAAAGATTGGCACGAGCAGCTGCCCTATGCATTATGGGCTTATAGAACCTCCATCTGGACCTCCACAGGAGCAACACCTTATTCCTTGGTGTACGGCATGGAAGCAGTCCTCCCTTTCGAGGTCGAGATTCCATCACTAAGGATCTTGAAGGAGGCAGAACTACAGGAGGCTGAGTGGGTACAGGACTGCAATGTTCAGCTGGACCTAATTGATGAGCATAGGTTGCAGGCCCTGCATCATGCCCAATGCTATCATAAGAGAGTGGCCCGAGCATATCAAAAGAAGGTCCGTCCGAGACACTTTGAGCCAGGAGACTTGGTCCTGTGTGCCATACATTTGCCAGATACACGGGGAAAATCTAGGCCCAACTGGCGCGGACCTTTTGTGGTCAAAGAAGCCCTGTCAGGGGGAGCAGTCATTGTAGAGGGCATGGACCATACGGAGCAGTCAGAGTCCGTTAACGCCTCCTATTTAAAGAAGTACTATCAATGAATCTCAATTGATCCCAATGCCTTGCACCGTGAGTCATGCATCATTGCACAGCATAAATAATTCTTTGCATTATTCTTTTTCCTTTTGCATAGCATTATCATCGCCCAATGAGGAAATTGGGAGCCTGCCTGCAAGATGTGTCAAGTCCTCCTCATGTGCAACTACCCTAAGAGCTTAGGATGTGAGGGAGAGATTTCAGAGGGGTGGGCTAAATGTACAAATTCCCATGGGACCTATATCTCGTGAGGGAGATAAAATGTTAGGTCTAGAAAGAGAGTGAGCAAAAAATACGACCTAGGAGCAAAAAAAGAAAAAAGGAGACAGAAGTAGCAGACAGAAGCTGAGCTCCACCGAGAGAGGCATGTAAACAACCTTACTCCTACCCTTTAACTTGGAGAGGAGTAGAAGCACGCACTTGTAAACCCAAATGATCAAAGGGACTAGCCACCCCTTCAGCACAACATAAGTAGCAGCCACCCTCCTTAGCATAAGTGTTTATTACCTTCAAGCAGGAGTAGGATCTGTTAGCATGCCTATGAGGGAGAAAAGAAAAAATGAATCCTCAAAAGAGTAGGTATAGGACCCTAAGCATTTGGCATGGAGCCCATAAATCTGAAGGAGAGCCACAAATAACCTAAGTGCTTAGGTTAGTATCACATGAGTCGAGGACAGTGTCACCTCCTACAGTAGGCAAAACAGGCTTCCTTGGCGCTGAGGGCTCCAATGTATCAATTCGCCATTTCTTTGCATTTGCACAGCATTATTTATTTTGTAAAGCATTATTATTCGCATTTTGACCAGAGGCATGTCAGCTACCTTATGAGTCGTGTCAGCATTTAGCTAGGGCACATTTTCAAGCATAATTGCAAGCATCATTCGCATTTCGACCAAGGGCATGTCGGCTGCCTTAGGAGTCGTATAAGCAGTTAGCATACATCACATTCACTTTGCAAGGCATTTTTGCTCATATTGTGGCCAAGGGCATGTCAGCTGCCTTATGGGTCATGGTCTAAGCAAGCGGGCATTCAGCCAGGGGCGTAATAGTCACTTCTTTTAAATAGAGGAGTTTGAAATCAGAGACATATTGATCCTGGTTAACAGATATGAACTTGCAAGAAGCAGTAAACAATGCAAGGCAATCAATGTTATTATGTCCTATCAGGAGTACAAGCATCTAATCAATATGAGGCCTCTTTGAGCTGCTAGCCTCCTTGCTATCGCTGCCACCAGGCGGATCCTTGCTCGAGATCCGCGTCTCTCTGATCTCCGCCTCATACCTGGCTGTGCAGCCCGAACCTTTGACAAAAGCAAAAAGAGAAGACCTGGTGCCATCACTCATCAGTCGGGCCAACCTAGCAGTGGATGCGTTAGAGCCTGCTACATGCTTTTTCAACCTATCCGGGCAGAGGCTTTGCTTTATAGAGTCCTGACAGAAGTTGAACTGGTGAAGAACCCGAACGGGATGGTACTCCACACCTCCGGAAAATCCAGGGAGGACCACGAGTTGCATGTTCGTGGTGTTGAAAAAGGTAGTGAAGTTCTGTGATGCAGAGGATATAATGCACCATGTCACAAAATCCACATCGAGATTCCACAGCTTGTCACACAGTTCAGGCACCCCTGGAAGCGATTTTGAGTGATGGGTACGGCTGTAGGCCTCAAAGACGCAAGGTCAGGGACGCAGAATCTTCACCCCCATTTGAGCAGCAAACCAGACCTGGCAAAAGGGGTTATGGTTATTTAAAGCACAGCAGAATATTATTAATGGTCATATGATCTGCTTACCTGCACCAGGGCACCACATCCATAGAAGTGGCGGGAGCGCCTCGACGCTCGGTCCAAGCCTACAAAAGTCTCAGCAAGCAGAATCGGAGCCAGGTCAATTTCACGGGCCGTTACAGCCCAGGCTATCTCGGCCACCTCAATGGCCATAGTTGTCCGGCCATGACTGAAAATCAGCTCCCCAAAGAAGCGCAGCACGAAGCAAAAAAGCCATAGAGGGTGCGGGGAGCGGGTGCCAACGATGCTGTCAAAATAATCCAGACGTATCATGGGAGTAGAACCATCCCGGCAGATGATGCTTTTCTCACATTCTTCCTTGGCAACGCCCGTGAGGCGGCTCACGACATGGACATAGCTGTTGTGGCAGTAAAACACAGAGGGAGATAAGAATGGCGATAGGCCGTAGATGCGCCGAACCTCCTCCAAGGTGATAGTCATTTCCATCTGCCCAAAGCGGAACACATGCAAGGCTAACTTCCAGAAGCGGGCCATGGCACATAGCAAATGCCAATCAACCTCTACTTTGGCAATACTGAGGAGGGAGGATGATATGCCCCAAGCCTTCAGTTGTTCTCGATCAGTATGCGTCAATGCATCAATCCAACCGCACAGAGCATCCGAGCAAAATTTCGGGGTCTCCATGGTCGGATAACCCTGCAAGCATCAGCCACAGCAGTAAGAAATGCAGAAAATTCAGTGGCATATTGCATATAAAATCAGGTGTAAAGGCATACATGAGAATCCTGTTCATAAGAGACAAAATGCAAGAAAGACCAAGGAAAATCTGCCAATGTAGAGCAAATACAGTACAGGAATCTAGAACAAATCTACCATGTGAAACAGAAACGAAATCTGTCATCCCAATACAAAAAAATGAACTGCAAAGGAAAATCTATGGCAATACAGAGAACACACATGCAAAAACCTACTGAATCAGAGGAGAGAAAATCCGCAGAATAGCATATATACAGAGAAAGTTAAGTGCATAATCTGCAAAAGCTAGCAAAGATAACAAGGGCTTGTATAAAATCCGGCAGAATATTGCCCATGCACAAGGGATCAACCAATGGACATCTGCTGTGTAAAATATGCATAGGCAAAATCTGCATAAAAACAGCAAGAAGTAATAGTAATCATACCATTACGTGTCCGTGCTCGAAGAAAATGGAGTTGCTGTAGCAAAATCGGGGGTTGCTGTCTTTTTCTTCACGAGAGGCGGCGGCTTTTCTTGTAAAAAACAAGATTTATATAGGGGAGCAGTAGGGTTTTGTATCAGGAAAGGAAACAAAACTTGCCATTTCTGGGGACGTACCTATATGGCGCAGGAAGCTACCACACCTAGGTGGCGCACCAAGGTGGCGCCCAGCAAGACAGAAATTCTGCAGCATCAGTTCAGATTATCTACCTCGCCAAATCGGTGCCATTTTTGCCTAATCCAGCATAGAGTACCTGTTTGCATACAACCTACATTTACAAAACCCCAAAGGGCACATCGCAAAATCCGGAGATATCTTATATATTTTCAAAAATGTTATACAGTGTTTTTACAGATTCTCAGCAAAATTACAACAAAAAGGATCACTCCTCCTCAGAGTCTTCCTCATCAGCCACTGCCTTTTGGAAATACTCGACCAAGGTCCTATTGTCTGCTCGAGTGAGTCGGCGCGACCATTGAGCAGCAGCGGCAGCCTGAGAACGAGGGGCAGAGTTGAGAACCGCCTGGGTGACCTCGGTGTCGGAACAGTCCTCCTCAGACGCTTCCCTGGTGAAGTCCCCGCTGGTGTCTACATTCGCCCTCTCGGTAGGGAAATCTTGCTACAAAAGCAAACATATGTTAGAAAGGAGAGTTAATGGCAGCAACAAAAGAGGAAAGCATACCCGGACAATGTTGCGCCAGCGCAGTTCCTACAAGACAGCTGAAGTATCAGATATGGTTCAGAGGGGAGGTTGCAAAAATGAAAATCTTACCCCCTTTCGGCAGATGTCAGCATAGAAGGCTCCAAATTGTTCCTCGAAGCCCTGTGCATTGAAACAAATATCAGATTATCATAGTTCATGCAAAAGCAAAGGAAAGAAAACCAGAAATAGAAGTCATATACCTGGGCCCAGCTAGACGCATACCACATCCCACGCTGGCTATCCCGCACAGCTTCCTCCAATAGGTACGGCTTCCCCGCATGCCGGTACCAAGCAAGGTAGTCTGTATAGTTGACTTCTCGAAGGACGTGCCTATCCTGAGAAGCCAAGGCAACTGCATGCCGACGCCTAGCAGCCGAGCGAGTCGTGGTTGGGAGGTCCAGGTCAGCAGGAGGAGGGGCAGGAATGCAGAATACATCAAAGAACTAATGCCGCATACGTCCTGGGAGATAGAGGGCCAACTTCTTCATGCAGTAGAATCTCACCTGTTTGTCCCTCAGAACGCGGCTAGAGTTCAAGGGAGCCCAGTTGAAGCCATCATATCGAGCGAATGGGCGTAGGTGAACCTGTTACAGAAACAGAAATTGTAAACAAGCAAAGTACAACAGGCATGCAGAGATTAAGAGCAGAGGAGACTTACATCCTCGAGTTCTACCAGGTCCAGCAGATACCGGTAGGACTCATAGCTAAACACCCCAGCAGTAGCCCAGTGTTCAGGCTCGACCCACTAGCGGGGAAGGGGTAGAAGCTCGTCCGCAGGCGGCCAAATTAGTGCCCCCTGGTGATGTGCTCCATGATCCAGTACTGAAAATGCAAGCAGGGTAGTTTATCAAATATCAAGCATAAAAAGAAAAGTTTATTTAGCAAGGTAACGAAAGCAAATACTTACAGTCAGTAGAGGGTAGAACCCCACATAAGAGCAGCGCCCGAGCTTCACCACATTGTCAAGCCCACAGACCAGCCAGGTATAACTAGCACCAGCCCAGTCATAGTGATCCAGGTGCTCTAGGTTGGTCAGGTATGCAATCTAGTCAGGATGGATACAGTAGGCCGACGAATCGCAGAAGATCAAGGCCAACAGCTCCAGCAGAAAATGCCTCAGTACAAAATCTGCTTCCTCACTGCCAGGCTCAGGGTTGGGCCAGAACTTGTCCCATTCCCTTAACCACCCCACTGTGATCAT
>JAMKQA010023315.1:0-11628 GCA_024699735.1 Posidonia australis
TGAAAACATGATGGGATGCACATGATCGAAAGCCATCTTATTAATCATGTAATTAAAACTAAAATGAGTTGATGGGTTCATGTATGAAAACATGCAAACTGCAATGGAAAAGAACATGATACGAGCAAACCCAATCAAAACACAAACAAGTTATGTTATCTCTACTGCATGATTCTAACATTTAGAAGCTTGGCATGGATTTATATGAAAATTTGAACACATTTAGAAGCTTGGCATGGATTTATATGAAAATTTGAACACATTTAGAAGCTTGGCATGGATCTATGTGTAAAGAAACAGTAAGAGAAAGACAGCTCATATATGCAATATGGTGCAGATTTTATGCTAGAAGAAAAGTAAGCACGCGTGCAAATGAGAGTATAGATTAGCATGGAGAACATCTTACAAGAAGGATAAGTAAAATCATCATTGAAATCTCATGAAAACATAAAGGAAATCAGACCATACGCAAGTTTCTAGCATGCCTTATTCCAATGTAAAAGAATAAGAATTAAAAGGAAAAGTGAGAAGGCCTACCTTGTCCTAGATGTTCCTTCAAAGAAGACTCAAGATAATAAGCTCCTTGATGCTTTGGAAGGGCTGAGGATATCTCTGGATGCAAGAAGAAAGCTAAGAACTCAAAGAGACAGCTGCAGAATTCTGGTTGCAATTGTGTGTCTTGAACTTTCTAATCCCCCAAATGGCTACCTATAGGTGTCTATTTATAGGGAACTTTCAAGGGTAACTCATGGAGAATGTAAGGAGCCTCGTAGACAAAAAGCCTGGAAGATTCCATGGCATATTCGTTGCTGGAAGTAACAGCCAAGGGAGGTGGAAAGCCAGCAGCCAGAAAAGTGGCTGTGCGCTAGGTTGGTGCGCCAGCTTGGTGCTCCAGCTATGTGCGCCACCTATGTGTGCTAGGTAGGTGTGCTAGCTAGGTGTATCAGGTCGGTGTGCAAGCTAGGTGTGCCAGGTAGGTGTGCTAGCTAAGTGTGCCAGGTAGGTGTGCTAGCTAAGTGCTCTCTCCTACTAGTCTAGATTTCTAATTGGGCTACAGGCTTGCTATGGGTTTTGGATTGGTTCAAGGGTCAGCCACATCCAAAGCAACATCTGGAAAATTAACAATGAGTCACCTCAAAATCAGGGTGTCTACAGATGCCCCTCCATGAGCGAGGTCGAGGGACGAAAGGAACCAAGACCGATGCTTAGGGTTGACAAGATACCCCCATTTTGAGGTTACCGTAGGATGGTGTTTGCTATAGGCAGGAAGCCATTTATCCGGCGGATGCACCGAAAATCATGACTTGTTTCCAAATGCAAATGCAAAATGCATACAACTACTGATCTAAATGCTGGGGATGTGATGCCAATGCAAGATGCTAATGCAAGAGCCAATCCCGAAAGCCGAATGCAAAGCGGGTGCTAACATAAAACACAGGAGTGGATGCTGTGCAAGATAATGCGATGCTGATGCTAATGCTGAAATAACAAGGCAAAAGATAAAGAAAGCCCTGCTCACAGAAGAAAACACAGGCAGGAAAATGATAAGTTGTCGGACTTATCAGTCGGATTATGAGGTTATCAACCTGAGAGATGGGATATGATAAGCTAATCAAGTCTTGTCAACCCGGCCGCCTGACAGCATGACGGTTGTCAACCGAGTAGTTGGGGATACCAGCCCAAGAAAAAGGGGGGGGGGGGCGTGACAAATAGATTATTTGTCAAGCAAAACAGGGCTCGGTCCACACGGACCAAGGGCGAACAAAGAGGTTTCGCACTTGCGAAAACTCAAAAAATAAAAGGACCTTGACTGTCCGGTCAGAGGGTCAAACAACTGGATTCCGTGCCCATGGAAACACAGAAGAGAAAAAACAAAAGGACCTTGACCACCCGGTCAAAAGGTCAAACAACTGGATTTCCTGCCCGGGGAAACCCGAGAGAGGGGCTAGGACCTGGACCATCTGGTCAAAAGGTCGAGCCACTGGATTTCCTGCCCAAGGAAATCCGAGAAAGCTAGGACCTTGACCATCTGGTCAAAAGGTCAAGCCACAGGATTTTCTACCCAAGAAAATCTGAATGAGGGGGTTGGACTTGGACCATCTGGTCAAAAGGTCAAGCTACAGGATTTCCTGTCCAAGGAAATCAGAGAGGAACCAAGGACATTGACCGCCCGGTCAAAGCCCGCGAAAGCCTAGGAAAGGCAAAGGACATTGACCGCCCAGTCAAAGTCAAGCAAGCAGGATTTCGCGCCCATGGAAATCCAAAGGGGCAAATGACATTGAGCCGCCCGGTCAAAGTCAAGCAAGCTGGATTCCGCGCCCGCGGAAATCCAAAAGAGGCAAAGGAGGACCTTAACTACCCGGTCAAAGTCAAGCAAGCTGGATTCCGCGCCTGTGGAAATCCAAAGGGGCAAAGGACCTTGACCTTCCGGTCAAGATCAGCATGCTGGATTCCGCGCCCGCGGAAATCCAAAGGGGGCAAACGACAGTGACCGCCCGGTCAAAGTCAAGCAAACTGGATTCCGCACCCGCGGTAATCTAAAGGGGCAACGGACCTTGACTGCCCGGTCAAAGTCAAGCAAGCTGGATTCCGCGCCTGCGAAAATCCAAAACCGGAGAGGAAATGAACTCGACCGCCGGGTCAAAGGTCGACTCTGATCGCCAGGTCAGAAGCCAAGGAAAAGAAAAGGAAATGACCTCGACTGCCCGGTCGAAGGTCGACACTGATCGCCTGGTCAGAAGCCAAAAGAAAAGGATCTCGTGCCCGCAGAGGGCCAATAGATTATTTGTCAAGCAAAACAGGGCTCGGTCCACACGGACCAAGGGCGAACAAAGAGGTTTCGCACCTGCGAAAACTCAAAAAATAAAAGGACCTTGACTGTCCGGTCAGAGGGTCAAACAACTAGATTCCGTGCCCATGGAAACCCAGAAGAGAAAAAACAAAAGGACCTTGACCACCCAGTCAAAAGGTCAAACAACTGGATTTCCTGCCCGGGGAAACCCGAGAGAGGGGCTAGGACCTGGACCATCTGGTCAAAAGGTCGAGCCACAGGATTTCCTGCCCAAGGAAATCCGAGAAAGCTAGGACCTTGACCATCTGGTCAAAAGGTCAAGCCACAGGATTTTCTACCCAAGAAAATCTGAATGAGGGGGTTGGACTTGGACCATCTGGTCAAAAGGTCAAGCTACAGGATTTCCTGTCCAAGGAAATCAGAGAGGAACCAAGGACATTGACCGCCCGGTCAAAGCCCGCGAAAGCCTAGGAAAGGCAAAGGACATTGACCGCCAAGTCAAAGTCAAGCAAGCAGGATTTCGCGCCCGTGGAAATCCAAAGGGGCAAATGACATTGACCGCCCGGTCAAAGTCAAGCAAGTTGGATTCCGCGCCCGCGGAAATCCAAAAGAGGCAAAGGAGGACCTTAACTACCCGGTCAAAGTCAAGCAAGCTGGATTCCGCGCCTGTGGAAATCCAAAGGGGCAAAGGACCTTGACCTTCCGGTCAAGATCAGCAAGCTGGATTCCGCGCCCGCGGAAATCCAAAGGGGGCAAACGACAGTGACCGCCCGGTCAAAGTCAAGCAAACTAGATTCCGCACCCGCGGTAATCTAAAGGGGCAACGGACCTTGACCGCCTGGTCAAAGTCAAGCAAGCTGGATTCCGTGCCTGCGAAAATCCAAAACCGGAGAGGAAATGAACTCGACCGCCGGGTCAAAGGTCGACTCTGATCGCCTGGTCAGAAGCCAAGGAAAAGAAAAGGAAATGACCTCGACCGCCCGGTCGAAGGTCGACACTGATTGCCTGGTCAGAAGCCAAAAGAAAAGGATCTCGTGCTCGCGAGAAAAAAGGAAAAGAAGGAATTGACCCCGACCGCTCGGTTGAAAGTCGACTTTGACCGCCAGGTCAGAAGCCAAGGAAAGGATCTCGTACTCACGAGAATCCAAGCAAAGCAAAGGAAAGGACCTTGACCGCCTGGTCAAAGGTCAAACAAGAGGGTCTCGCACCCGCGAGGAAAAAGGGAAAAGGACCTTGACTGCCCGGTCAAAGGTGAAACAAGAGGGTCTCGCTCCTGCGAAGAAAAAGGGAAAGAAAGGTAAAGGACCTTGACCGTCCGGTCAAAGGTCAAAGAAGACGATTTTGCGCTCGCTAAAATTCAAGGAAAACAAGGGAAAAGGACTTTGATCGCCCGGTCAATGGTCAAACAAGATGATTTCGCGCTCGCGAAAACCTCAAGAAAGCAAGGGAAAGGACCTTGACCGCCTGGTCAAAGGTCAAGCAAGAGGATTTCGCGCTTGCGAAAATCCCTGGAAAGCAAGGGAAAAGAACCTTGACCGCCCGGTCAAAGGTCAAGCAAGAGGATTTCGCGCTCGCGAAAAACCTAGGAAAGCAAGGGAAAATGACCTTGGCCACCCAGTCAATGGTCAAACAAGAGGATTTCGCACTCGCGAAAATCCCAAGAAAGCGAAAAAAATGGACCTTGACTGCCCGGTCAAAGGTCAAACAAGAGGATTTCGCACTCGCGAAAACTCCAAGAAAGCGAAGGAAAAGGACATTGACCACCCGTTCAATGGTCAAACAGGAGGATTTCGTGCTATCCATGGAAAGAAAGGGATAGAAGGATCTCGTCCGCCTGGAGCGAGAACCTGGAAAACAAAAGCGATAATCCCTGGATTGTCCCCCAGGAGGGAGATTGGTTCAAACACAATCTAGAGGGTAGAACTACTTGCTGCTGGCTCTGTGATATGGAAGCTGGTGTTCTTGCTGAAATGCATGTGCAATATCCTCTGAAGGAGCCTTGCTGGGGTGCTGCAAAAGTCGGGGCATATTTGCAACAGGGCATATCTGATTGCTGTATAGCTGCTGTGATATTTGATATTCTGCTTGTAGGCTTCTACTCAAATGTGATATGTCGCACCCTTTGCGGGTTATTCTGCATACTCCACAACCTCATGGGTTTTCTACAAATTTCCCCACCTGGTGAACCTGAAGACTTGTGCATTCATCTTCTTGGCATTTTGCCTTTGCCCTTTTGCTGACTGCAGAGTGCGGAGGACAACAATGCAATTCTTGCAGCCATTCTGTGCCTCGGACCTTGGAAATTAAGATACTTGCACTGCCTGTCTCTGATGGGGCCCACTGGATAACTGTCATATCTGCTAGCCCATGTGCCGTGTAGGGATATCCAACCATGGTGACACCTGAGTATTGTTCTGATATTCTGAAAATATTGATCGGTGCACTGATTGCTGAGGACCGCGTGCAATTGCGGGCTTGGGGGCATGTCCTCTTCATTGTTGAATATTGTCATGGTTGAAGTGAAATGACACTTGCTATATGCTGTGGCTGGATTCTAAAAACCCATTTTCCATGTCTTTTACCAAATAGATTAATTCTTTTCCCCTTTTCGACTGACCAAAATCGATTAACCTAAATACCTGCAGATTGATTATCTTATAGATAAATCGGTAGACCAAAAAATTTCAGTATACCGATACAGACACATATTCATATTATATCATTCAATGTGCAAATTCCTAGGTCTCTTCTAATTTTAATAAATTATTTCTCATATAAGGGTTTTGTTAATATATCAGCCAATTGATCTTTAGTGGATATAAATTCTAATTTTATATCATTTATTATTACATGATCCTTAAAGAAAATGATACTTAACCTCTATGTGTTTTGTTCTAAAGTGATACATAAGATTTTTTTAATTGGTTAATAGCACTAGTATTATCACATAGGATAGGGGAGGTTGAATAGGTTAAGCCAAAATCTTTAAAAGTTTGCCTCATCCATAATACTTGAGCGTAATAGTATCCAACTACATTATCTCAGCTTCAGTGGTAGATAAAGCGATACTATTTTGTTTTTTGCTGAATCAAAATACTAAAGAGTGTCTTAAAAATTGATAAGTATCACTTGTATTTTTTCTATCAGTTTTACATCCAACAAAATCAACATCACTATACGCACCTAATTCTAGACTAGAATTCCGAGGATAAAATAAGCCATAATCCTTAGATTCTTGTAGATACCTGAAAATTTATTTGACTACTGTTAGATGTAATTCCATCGGTGATGCTTCAAATCTAGCACATAAGCACACACAGAACATTATGTCTAGTCTACAAGTAGTCAAATATAGTAATGATTCAACCATTCTTCTAAATAGTTTTTAATCAATTTTTTGGTCGTCCTCATCTTTATTTATCCTAGTGTAAGTGCTCATAGGAGTTTTAGTTATTTTGGCATTTTCCATTCCAAATTTCTTCAATAATCTCTTAATATATTTTTCTTGATTAATGAAAATTCCCTCTTTTGTTTCTTTTATTTGTAATCCTAGAAAAAATTATTAGTTCCTCCATCATATTCATTTCAAATTCTTTTTGTATAATATTTGAAAAAAACTTCACATAAAGTCTCATTAGTGGATTCAAAGATTATATCGTCAGCATAAATTTATGTTATTAATATGTCATTGTTCACATTCTTTATGAATAATGTTGTATCAATTAATTCAATTGAGAATCCTTATTCAATTAAGAATTTCTTTAACCTATCCTACCATGCCTTAGGTGCTTGCTTCAGTTCATATAACGTCTTATTTAGCATAAAGACATGGTTAGGATACATCTCGTCCTCAAATCCTAGAGGTTGCTTGACATAAATCTCTTTTTCAATAATACCATTCAGAAAGGCACTCTCTAACATCTATTTGAAATAATTTAAATCTCATATAATTTGTAAAGCCTAACAACATCCTAATTAATTCCAACATTGTAATTGGTGCGTAAATTTCATCAAAATCTATCCTTTTCTCTTGATTATACCATTAAACTACTAATTTAGCCTTATTTTTGACTACATTTCTTGATTCCTCTAACTTATTTCTAAAGATCCATTTTTTGCTTGTAATTTATTAGTCTACAGGTTTTGGGACAAATTCCCAAACATTATTTCTGTTAAATTTATTTAATTCCACATGCATGGCAATAGTCCAATTCCTCCACCACTTATGCAGCCTCCAAGGCCGACGGTCGCGTAGGACCCTATTGGGACTGCAATGGTTGGGCTCACCTTAGCAAGATTGTAGTGGAGTTCACTGTTGGTGGCACCAGATTCAACACACGTGGTGCAGTGCTGTAGAGCGTCGCTATAACGACGTGAACTGTTGAAAAAAGAAAAGGTGGAATGCATCGGTAACATGTAATACATATTCAAATCAGGAGGAACAATGCTCAGTCTAACAGGCAGTCAAGTTGCGGAATGCCGTAGCAAAACAACCACTTCATTTCCCGGGATGGAGTGTAGAAGGAAGCTATGGACTTTTCCATCCATCGTTGTTGTAGTTTAGTTTCTTTTCTAACATTGTGGACCACAAGTGGTTTATTCTTTTTTGTAAGCCACAAGCGGCTTATGGCTTGGAGGAATGAGTCCAAGTTCAAAGGATAAGGTAAGCTTAACCTACAACAGGGCGAAGCTTTTTAATGGATTTCCCGTTGCAGTTGGAAAGCAAAATAAAGAAAATTAGATCACTTGAAATGCTTGGAGAGTCAATGATTCCATTTTGCTTGTCTTCATCAATTAGTGTTTCCTTTTGGGTTTTCACATTTATATGCACAATAGGTTCATGGTCAATAATTAAGGAGTGTACATAGATCAGGTTAAGAATGAACCTACAATCCAACCTATATTATTTGGACTCAACAATTTTAGATCCATACTTAACTCAACTTTAGTCTACATCTAATCCAACCTGATCAACAAATTTCAGGCTGGGATGAGTAGATTCTTGGATTTTATGTATACTTATTAAGAACTAAAGATTGCATTTATAATATACTGTATAAATATATACAGTACTAATAACAAACATATAATTGTGAACAATTTGGTTATGTTGCAGGCAAAGATATGATTTATTGGTATTTCTTGAATAATATAAATTATCACTGTTAAGTTTATAAATAATTCATAGCAAAATAAAATAGGGAGAGAAGGATGAGACAAAAGAAGAAGATGGGGTGGGAGAAGAACAAATGATGCCAAGATGAGGTAGACAGTGGATAGGGGTGCACATGGTTCAGTTCTGACAAGAACCATGAACTGAATCGTATCTGGCTATTAGTTTTGGTTATATTAGAACTGTATCGAATCGTATATGTACTTAAAATCAAACCGAACCGAATTATCTAAAAGCCGATTAGTTTGATTCAGTTCTCAGTTTTTAACCTAATTATTTATAAAAATACGATTCAACAATATAATTTCTTGATATTTAGTAATGCCATGCAACATCCATATGTTGTCAAATCATGGGATTAAAAAATTCTATCTTGACTATGGCATATGATAAGCTTTAAATATATTTGATGCCCACGCTACAAGGTAACTGCACTTATATTGATGTTCGAGCTACAAGTTAGCTGCACTTATTCTTGTGCTACTAGTTTTGGTAACTTTTTCATAAATAATGAACCTTGACTTTGAAACATAATTTTTGTGGTCAAGATCAACGCCATACATGTTGATTTTTTCTCTATATAGAATGATGTATTAAAGAAGAAATATTGTAGACATGTTGCAGCTATTTTGACTATAAAATGCAACTTTTGTAATGATCCATACACTGTTGTTTCTTTTTTTATGTAAAATGATGTATTAAGGAAGAAATGAACTCTGTTTTTAGTTGCAACATGTTTTTATTTTTATTGTTTGTATATTGGTTTCATCATTATGTAATCAAGTTATATTATTGAATTGAACAGGTTGATTGTAGCATTATGTAATCACTTATTTTAGTTTTAGTTTTCACTAATTGTCAAAAAATAGCGTTATTAAATCATATTTTGAAAATCGAGAACTAAATCGATAATTTGGTTGGGATACATCTCGTCCTCAAATCCTAGAGGTTGCTTGACATAAACCTCTTTTTCTATAATACCATTCAGAAAGGCACTCTCGACATCTATTTGAAATAATTTAAATCTCATATAATTGGTATAGGCTAACAACATCCTAATTAATTCCAACATTGTAATTAGTGCATAGATTTCATCAAAATCTATCCCTTTCTCTTGATTATACCATTAAGCTACTAGCTTAGTCTTATTTTTAACTACATTCCCTGATTCCTCTAATTTATTTCAAAAGATCCATTTTGTGCTTGTAATTTATTGGTCTACAGGTTTTGGGACAAATTCCCAAATATTATTTCTGTTAAATTTATTTAATTCCTCATGCATGGCAAAAGTCCAGAATTCATCACCACATTTCTCTTCCACATTCATGTCTCAATGGATTAAATGAAAGCATATGTGACACAATCATGGTCCTATTATGATTTGGTTAATATCCCTTTAGAAACTTCACCTATAATGAATTCCTTAGGATGGCCGGACACATATTGCCATTCTTTCTTGTTCTTCCTTATTTTGGTTGATTTCTTCATTATTTAAATTTTTAGATTTATTTTCAATTTTTTATTCTGCATTTTCAATATTAATTGTTTTATTAATATTTTCATCAAAATTTACATACAAAGATTCTTTTATAGTTAATGCACTACTAGAAAAATTAGATTTTACGAGGACTTTTAGCGAACACATTGCGAGGACACGTCCTCGCAATATATTAACGAGGAAAAATAACGAGGACAAAGCGAGGAACCTTATTTAGTGAGGACTTAACGAGGACATGTCCTCGCTATATGTCCTCACAACAGTGTCCTAAAATTACATCCGTCCCTTTTTCACTCAAAGCCACACCAGTTCTCATTTCCGTCTCCATTCCTTTTTCCTCCCCTAGAAAACCACATCCGACGTCCACACCCTCTCCCGCGGCCTCGACCCCTCCTACGACCTCCACACCACCCACTCCATCACCGTCCACTCCCCCACCCTCTCCTTCCCCCTCTGTCGCCTCCTCTACCACGATTCCGTCGTCTGCCACTACGTCGAGACTACCGTCGTCGACTTCCCCAACCGGACCATGGACGTGGTCGCCAGGAACGTCTTTCATCGCCGCCGTGGCTAGGAAGGTGGAGCAGAGGTGTGCCGAGAGGTGTTTGTTCTTGTTTTAATTTGTGCTCCAACCTTTTTTTATTTGCTAAAATTAGTTGTTAGTAGAGCCCAGAAAAGATCTGTAAGATGAATGATTCCAAGAGGTACTGGTGTTTGATTTGTTTTATTTGTGCAATTTATTTTATTCAAGGGTTGTTGTACCTAAGAAACATATTCTGCTCTATGGGTAGTCATCTTTTCATCTTTTTCAGGGAGTGGGTAATTGGTATTGCCATCACTGACTGCTATTTTTTGTGTTTGACGGGTTCGTGTGGCATAGGTGTTTTGATCTCTGTAAAATGAAATTATTCACATTTGATATATGTGTTAGCAGTTGTTATACTGGTTCCTACACGAGAGTTGGCTCTTCAAACATCACAAGTTTGCAAGGAGCTTGGGAAACATTTAAAGATTCAGGTGATGGTGACAACTGGGGGAACTAGTCTGAAGGATGATATCATGTGGTTATGTCAACCTATGCTTTTGCTTGTTGGAACACCTGGTCGAATCCTTGATCTTACAAAGAAGGGAGTTTGTGTTCTGAAAGACTGTTCAATGGTCATTATGGATGAGGTAGCACAGATTATTTCTGTTATCTTATCATTTATGAAAATTTTTATGGCATATTTGTTTTTGGTTAGTCTGCCATGTAATGCTAACAAATAAAGTGTTGTGTTCCACTATGAGACCTATATGTGATCTACCCTTGATTTTTCTATTGACGATGTTGCCAAGAGGATGCCATGAAGAGGTTTGAATCATGTAGAGCTGGGAGGTGGTACGATATTTTGGAGGAGAAAATGGGTGAATGGGTATGTAGGGAAAATATTCCAGGAAAAGACTGACAAGCCAATACCATTTTTTGTGCTTATGATTTCTTGTTGCTGTTTTTGTATAAATAGTTCTGGGTAACTGAACATTAGGCACCAGCATTTGTTGTTTAGATATTGAATGAAATTAAGTGAGACGACGTGAAGGATCCTATATGTGTGATTTGGGTATTTCACCTTTTGGAGTTTGGTCTCTAGCAAATGTTGAATGTTTACCCATTGCTGGCACTTGTGAATGCATTTGTAGTTCTACGTTTTGAGAAATACATTCTTGAAATTTAGCATGGATGCCCTAGAGGCGTAGATCCTGATTTTTACAAAATTGTTCTACAATTCATCTATTGTAGTTAGCAACTGCTGCCTGTGATGTAACTGGCATTATGAAAAACTAACCATTAATTCAGTGATTGTGTATTTTTTCATCTCATACCTAGTTTCTCATTGACAAGCTGATTAACTTTTATCTCTAGAATTTCAACCTTCAATAGAGCAGTTGATCCGTTTTCTGCCTCCAAATCGTCAGATTCTATTGTTCTCTACGACATTTCCTGTAACTGTTAAGGATTTCAAAGATAGATATCTGGCTAAGCCTTATGTTATCAATCTTATGGATGAACTCACACTTAAGGGTATAACCCAGTATTATGCATTTGTCGAAGAAAGGCAAAAGGTTCATTGCCTGAATACCCTGTTTTCAAAGGTACTATTTTCTGTTGCCTATATTTAGTGCCAGTTT